>JAANSN010002119.1:0-26528 GCA_036850665.1 Dicranocentrus wangi | reverse complement strand
TAATTCCAAAACTTCACTGTCCGACATAAACTTAAAAACAAGTGAAATTGGATAATCCAGAGCAAGGTTTTTACCTCTCGCCACATCTCATCATGAATTACAAGAAGGGACAACGACATACATAGTGAAAATGAAAATAGCTCCATTGTAGCCTGCCTGTGTGGTCCCTCAATCCTTGCGTGTCGGGCGGGATTATCAGTCAATAAATCCATGCCATATCATAATCATAATCAATCATGCTATTCGGACGGAATAATTCGGATCGGATCAGTTTGACAAAAATTGTCAAGTGCCAAGGAAGTGCCTTTCATTCAAGCCGAATCTCTCTAGCTCATAATTCCCCATGTGCTCACATAGAAGAACCCTCTCCGGCCACGGTCTTTGAACACAAGTGTTATTGAAAAAAAAAGTTTTTTGTTAGCATGTGAAAGGATTGTGTTGTTGTAACTTGTAACGTTCATCATCCCCACAGCACAGCACAGGTAATATCAGTTTTTTAACTAAAGAATACAAATATTATTATTATTAGTATTATTATTCGTCACCTGACTAGAAAGAATCGTAAACCCGTAAATCGTAATCGTAATCGTTTCCATCATGGTCGTTAATTACTTTTCAATCATTTATCCTGCTGTTTCGAGACTCTCGTGCCCTAAAATGGTTGGTGAATGAAGGCGTTCTGAAACATGGCCAGTATTTATTGGTTTGGTGGTGCTAATAAGATTTGTTTTGTTTTCCCCAATAATGCAGATTTGATTTAGTTTCTTTAGACTCAATGAATGAATTCGAATGAGATTGAAATATTTTTCGCCTTTGTCTGTCAAATATTGAGATACCGACTACATATCACATCAATAAAACTGCAACAGGTAGATTTCTAAGACTTTGTACAATCATACTACTTTACAATTTAGTGATAGCTAGTTTTGTTTTGGTCATATCATAGGTAGGTTAGGTAGGTAGTAGGCAGGTATCATGTTTTGTTTCTTACTTTAAGAATGTTTACGTACATGTTTACTGGGATCCATCAGCTGATTTACACTGCAATTTTGTTTATATGTATTTTTGTAATAGCCCATAATACTACGTTTTGGTCAAAATTAGGTGGTAGCGTCTAATATTATTATTAGATTTTGAGTTTAGAGATTAGACGTTATTCGGGTTATACGTTATATATGATAGAAGCGAGTCGTGTACGAGAAATGGAAACGGTGCGGTGATCAGAATCAGTGATCTATAAATATTTAAAGGATCGCATCGGTGTGTTTGTATTGTACCTTTTGAGCGGAGTGAGGCAGTGAGGTTTTAGGCCATTTTTTTGTTTTTGTTTATATGGTTCCTTTATTTGGTTTTCAGGCAATAAATAAAAATGTTTGCTTCGTGAAAATAGTATCATAACTCATAACAATTGGTTGATAATAGAGGGAGAGGGGCAGGGACGGAAGCGTTTACGATTTTATCCTTTATAAAGGTGATGTGCAGGTTACGTTTATACAGTGTGCTTGCGTGGGCACAACAATAGTTTAATTTGCCTTCTCATAATAATACAATGCTTGTTTAAATCCTCAAATGTCAAAGCTTTAAGCTTTGGCGAGCAAAAATCCTACTTTGTTAATATCTTTTCTTTGTATGTATGTAGGTTTCTCTGCAGATAACATTGATGACAAACGGCAACAAGAAAGAGAAGCACCAGGATAGTGAAGCAAATCCCCACTAACTTCAATCAATCCAATACACCATTTTACATCAAGCAAACAATCACCGAGCCTAACGACGTGAAGATACGATGCAAAAACTAGGAAACTAGTGTTGATATTTGATTAGTAAAAACTTACAAGCCCTGCGTAGGCGGTAAAATAGACAATGAAAACTAGACCAAAGAAGTCGTTTGAAGGACAACAGTCAGGTAGTATTCGTAGAAGGAGTAAACTAAATAGACGAAAGGCGTTGAATACAGTTAACGAAACGATTGTGTTGTCGGATTCGGATACAGAGAAATGGGATAGAAATGAAAATGATGATGAGGACATTCAGGTGATTGACATAGCTGATGTTAGTGATGCCACCCTAGAGGTAAACCAAGTGTCCGGTGTAGTTCATGGTTTAAGTGATTTTAATCGTGATGATTCCACTTTGTCATCCCAGCATACTAGTGTTGTGGAAACAAAGCCTGCAACTGCTACCAACGATAGCAACAACGAACCCCCTGTCATAGACATATGCGATGAAGCAGATGACGAGGATGATGATGATGGCGTTGAAGTTGTTGCCGTTGTCGTTTCAGCACCTCGTGAAAATAAGAACCAGTCTTTTACTCGAAAACGCAAATCAAATGGCAATTTGAGTGTGATGCAAGACTCTATTAGAAAAGCCAAATTAACAGTGCGGCGAAACTCTTTAAGTGGTAAAAACGTATCTCCTCGCAATCGTAACAACAGTCTTAATGGGATATCAGGAGCTTCGAGGCAAATTAACAGGAAAAATAGAAGGAATAAATTGCGAAAGCAAAGGCTAGCAGCTAAATTAAAACGAGGAAAGAATCCACTTCTGAATAGAGCCAAGGAAGATGCTAGACAAGTGATCTATCGACCCGAGGCTGGTGGTCCGTCATGGCAGAGTATCATTCAAAGGGTTCCACAAGTGCAAAATCCATTCACGTATATGAAGCACAACGCTTTCCGGGACGTTGACCCATTCTGCCCAGTTGCAACGTCAACCCCGGCGCAAGGCAATAATCAGGATGTCGAGCGAACCCAGTGGATGTGCCGAAGAAATTCTCCTATTTTACCTGGCTCCAACATCATGAATGTTGCAGAAGCAGCCTCTAGGGCAATCGGAACCTTGCGACCCATTGTTATTGATGGGAGTAATGTGGCAGTCGGGTAATTATATCAGTATCATGATAGCAGTACATTGTACATTACACTCATTACCGTACAGTAGTACACTACAGTAATTGTATAGGTATGGGCTATGCGGGGCATAGTTTATCTAATGTGAGCCAGTTAAAAATACAACTCACATTGTGGTATACACGATAGTGTATTTATTGTAATTATAATTGTGGAATACTTGTCATACTTTATACTATACAGACATGGCAAAATGTTAAAAACGGGAAAATTTTCGGCGAAAGGAATTCAGATTTGTGTTGACTATTTTACCAAAAGGGGTCACAAGGAAGTAGTAGTCTTTGTTCCAAGGTTTCGACAAAAGAAGTCAGAATCAATGGATCCGGAATTACTCGAACAATTAGAAAGAGACGGATTTGTGAAATTTACTCCTAGTCGAGAAGCCGGGGCACACCGAATAGCATCGTATGACGATTTGTAAGTTATGTTAAAATAGTTAAACCTGATAGATAAAGCTCCGTAAATTTCGTTTGCCTTGCCTTGAAGGGATTCGCAATTCGCATTCGCCTTATTGAACATTTTTGTGAACGATGTGTGTAATAATTATATTATTAAAGGTTTGTGGTGCAATACGCTCATGAGACTGGAGGTATCATCGTATCTAACGATAATTTTAGGGATCTCTATTTACAGAATGAACACTGGAGAGAAACAATAAAATTCCGGTAAGAATACAAGTACGCCTAGCTATACAATTTGAATATATAAAGCAGGAGTTGCTAGTTGCATTTTAGCAGTAAACTGATTAATCAGATTTACAAGGCTGTCTACCTTTCACGAATTTCGATTTATTTGTTTCAGAATACTACAGTACACATGGATTACTCAAGACTGCATAATGTTCCCTCAAGATCCGCTGGGACGAAACGGTCCATCTCTAGACGATTTTTTGCGATACTAAATATAAATGTGTTTATATACGTACCGTATTTATTTTAAGAATTCGAACACGATGTTATTTTGTAAAAATAAAAATGTAATATTTCTACTTCTACGTACCACTTGGTAATGTGTACTAGACGCGGTTAAGGCTCTGTGGTGGCGACACGCATCGAATAGTCGTCACTATTTCTAATTCTGGAAGATTTCTGCCTCCAACGGATCTTTTTCACCCCTGTTAATTTTAGCGAAACCTAAAATGCGCAATTTAAGATTTCGACGTTTGTACTGATGCGATAAAATAAACCCAAAAGTACAATGCACATAAAAACTAAAGTTTATTTGACTCTTATATTTTCGATTCATTCATAACTTGACTAGAAACGATTTATAATTTAATAATTTCTGATTGTCATATATAATAGTTAATAACTGCGATGATTATTACCATGTTTATATGGCTGTAGCTACTACAAACAACAAATGTAACCTTTATCGGTTAGATATCCTGTCTAAATAGAATTTTCACATCAATCCTATTGCTATATAATACTAAATTAAACAACAGTCATTGGCTTAGAATTGTGCTATCGTTATTCTTATATCCATTTACTTGTAGGAATGGATGCTATATACAAATATTAAAGTCATATTTATTTGGCTGCAATGTAGGTACATGACCCTGTTAAGAAAACTAAGCAATGAAACGTTCAGGTTCAGGTATGCACATGGTAGTAGCACGAGTATTTAATGCTCTTCTTCGGCATCTGTATCTGATTCATGTTCAACCTCTGGAATTGGCTTTTGATCCTCATCTGAATCATGAATACAAAATATTTCTGAGTGATCGACCTTGGATTGCCTCATGAGTGCTGGACGACCAAGTGAGTCGGATCGGAACCTAGGAGGTTTACTAAGCATAGGTGATTTTGGGATAATCACGGTATCACTTTTAACTGAACCAAGATCAAAGGACGAGCTATTATCTTCACTTTGATAACTGGGATACGGTGACAAAGTTCTCAACGATGTCGATGAACCGGAAATGGTTGAAGCTCCGGTTGCATGGACTACATTTAATGTAACCATTCCGTTGGGCAAATGAAGATCAACCGTGCCCGAATTATGTGAGGACCCTCCAGCTGTCGGCGAAGCTTGTTTAACGGTGATTCCGCTTACACTACTATTGCTGCGGTCAACAGAAAATGTAGACATCAAGTGGGAATGCGATAGCGAGCTTGGACTGACTGAACTTTCTCCGCTTTCCCCAACCGAAATATTGTAGAAAGCTTCAGATACCGTAGATGTATTTGTAATGGTTCTGTACATTCCTTTTCTAGCATATTTTGTTACCCCTAGCGTACTGGACGTAGTAGATCCTATGCTAGGTTGTGCTTGGAATTGAGAAGTGGAACAGGTTGTTGAAGTTGCCAGAAATGGAGATACGGTCGAGCAATCTATGGATAATGCTTGACGCATCAAGGCAGGTGGAACCCTGTTCCGAATTTTTGGTAGACATGATGATCTTCTTGTACCCACGATGGAAACATTTGGTAAGCTTGATTTCAATGGGTCAGTGTTTTGTAGTAGGTTTGGTGCTGACGGACTTTTGTGCATTTCTTCATCCTTCGAGGTGGACTTGCGAATTGTTCTACACGAGAATTTAATATGATATCATCGTTACGCCTTATAAATAAACATTTTATAATGTAAAATGAAAATGTAAAATGAGGAGTGTATGTACTAAAGTGCACCGGTGTATATAGGTTTTTTTAATAACTCATTCATTATTTAAATTAGCAGTTTAATACCAAAATTTACAGAATAGAAAAATTACCTGGAAAATTTCCGAAACGTCTCCACCAAATTTTTCTTATCAAATAAATTAGAATGTAAGTTCTCAGAAGAGGACTCTTCCAGTGTCTGGACTGCTATGCTGCGGACATCAATACTTCTTGACCTTTCGCGTGGCCTTATAGTTAATACTGGATACGCATTTAGTTCTTCCGTACTTCTAGTTTTTACAAATGCTACAGAAAAGACAATCAATTAAGTATAAAAGCATCCCAATCATTGTTTTACTGGGATATTGAGAAAGAATAAAATATTTTTGAAAAAGTGATAAAAAGATTTTACCTGCGGGTCCTACTTTCGCTGCACTGTCGCGTGCTTCGAAAGTCATAACACAAGCAGCGACAATAATAAAACCTGGAAAAATACATATATCATATTATTATTATGCCTCTTGCGGATTACTTGACGGAAGACAACAAAAGTAAATTTTGGTTTTCTACTTTCACTTTCACCAACCACAACATATTTTGGTAAAAGTCGTCATGCAGCTTTGCTTTGCCTTCTTCACCCAAATGCGATTACTTTCACCATTGTGAAACTACCAGAAACCAGGATAAAGAAAGAAATATATAATAATATCGCACTTTTCATATGTGACGCAAGCCGTGCATAATGTCGTTTCCACCGGGTTAAAATATCTGGAAAAATGTGCTCTACGAAGGTATAGTTTTCATTCAATTCCAACCTTACAATTTCATCATATTGATTATAAAAAGTAAAAGGCACGGCTTTATCATACTTTTCATTGCAGCGTCGCGCACAGCTATCATATTTCCCTCAGATTTGGAATCCCAACATCAAAAATGAATAGATAACAAAGCCATGAAAAATATCAGCTCATATAATCCCTTCCCTTTTCCAAGTTTTCATATATATCAAAACAGATCAGTTTTACTACAAATATTAGAATCTGGTGTATGATGACATCGGTGTTGCGCCGTATTTGATTGGTATGCGTAATCTCAGTGTTTGCGTTTCGTTTTCGTTGACAGTCGAAAATTTTTCATTCTGCTATTTCAACTCCTCTCCAGAGTAGTAAGATTTACATCAAATTCTGGAATTCGTTGTACCTAACACTATAAATGTTGACACAAGGACATGTCATGCTTGACTAGATAGTTTGATACGTGGAGTGACATATCCATATCATTAGACAGGGTGAAAGTGAAGTACTTTCTCCTGTCGTTTGTCGTAGGCTTACTATTATGAATACCATATATTTGAATGTCGGGCTTATCCGAAACTAATGCAAAGTCAATAAAATTTGTAACCAGATTAGAGATGTGCCATTATATGCATAATATACTTTCATACCTATATGGATATCTGGATATATCAAATTGGGCTGCTCTTCGTGGGTGTTTTTATTATAGAAAAATTGCTGTGGAGTTAGAAGTGCTCCTGCTAACATTTGGTTTGGACAGGTTGGTTCATGCAAAACTATAAACCACCACCACACCAAAACATTTGTACATTGCTTTCCTTCAGCTCGGCAGTTCGATGCTGTTCGTATTTGGTATATCGTGTTTTGTTGGGTTGACCTCTCACCTAGTTCAGGTCAACCAATTTGGCTTAAATTCAATAGGGGAGGTCCTAGGTACTAATTAATGTGTATACAACGTTTGATCAAAATCGGACTAAGCGTTTAGAAGCCACCACTCGGACAAGTTCACTGGGCACATATATTGCCACTTCTCATATCCCCATTATATGTTGTTTAGTGTGTGCCATAAATGAATGGCACATCATAAAATTCTAACTTTAGCTTTACATAAGTCTCTGTATGGGACTTATCGTAAAAAATAAAAAATATAACCTTTGTATTTTATTATTTCAAAATTCCATGCATCGCTTCGCATTCAAAATACTCGGAATACAAAGTGTGATTTAATATTCTCAATGAAAGGATTTCGAGAAAAATGCTTACAAAAATCCTTGTATATTTAGGATAGAAAATACAAGCTTTTCCACGTATTTTTTAAGGTAAAGTAAATCGGTGTGGGTCGCATTCTAACATTTGGATTGCGTATTTCGCAAAAGTTGACAAGCCGAGCCGAGGGTTATGTTACTTGAAAATCCTTTTCGTAAATCTATACCAATCTAAATATAGTAACCCATTGCTATCTGTTACATAAGCCAGCTTTGAAATGTATATTTGCTGAAAAAATTCGTCAGTAGTAAAGATTACTACTACCTCTACAATTGCTTCATATGTCTACCAGAAATAAAAATGTAAGTAGTGCCTGCCTACCTTTCTCCCTTTATTGGCAAAGCCAATAGCTTTGCTTTGCTACACTACAACCTGCACCAAAACCCAGAAAAGCTGATTCTGAAATAGTTCTGCCTACAAGGCATATTTCGCGTACCCTCAAAGTGCTCTCCGTCAAGGCATTTGTTGAAAGTGAGAATTATGCAAAATAGAAAATCGCTTAGCTTTAGAATTTGATGGAGCAATAATATCCCCATCCAACGAACATACACCACACATACACATATATTCCATAAAATGCTTATCCCAAAAAAGAGGTAATGTTTTATTTTTGTCTTGTAATGTTTCAAGATCATACTGAATACTGAATTTTGATTAGCTGAATGCTGCCATACAATCCTGGCATTGAACAATAGCCAGATAAATCTCTAGCTCTACCCATATTTTTAAAAATACTTTTTATGTGCATATGTACCTCCAACTCCCATAACAATTGGTCCGGCATAGGACAGCTTGCTGAATTTTATGTTGGCACTCCGAGAGTCTTCGTAATAATGAACGGTGTCCGTGACAGTCACATTGTTATTGAGGACACCATCAGCTTGGAATCCTATAGATTTAAACAAGATATATTATGTTATTGTACATACTTGTAGTCAATGTCCATGTAGACTTTTGCTGACACTTGTAACATGGCTTGAATATACTGTCATCCTAAAAATCATTCTGCGGGCAAATGGCTGTCATAAAGTATCTTGGCTGTATTTATGGTATACTTATGCTTTGATACAGTTTGCTAGGGTCAATAACAGTCAACACCAGTATTCACGAAGTGCTATACCTAACAATACATTTTAGAACACAACATCTACATTAAATCTTGATTGAAAATATAGAGCGTGAGTGCGGGATATGTATAAAAATAAAATACAGATATGGATGCATACATATTCCTATCTTATTTTTTACTATTCCATGTTAGAGAAAGTGAGAAATGGAAACACCACAACACCACACGTTTTACCTCTTCGATTAGTAGGTGTGCCATAAATTCTGAATTGGTGGCTAGACATATTAAATATTCAAACCCAATTTCGACTCCAAGACTCTGAGCTCTTGTTCTATTTTTACTTCAAGAGAAGTTGCTTTTGCCTCTTTCCCAGCAATTTCAGGAAAGTCATCTATGTTGACACTACAGGGTGAGCTTTCAAGATTTACAGATGCATGTGGTACCAGAAGTATGGTTTGTCGTAAGCAGATCCATACCTAATGCCTGTGTATTCGTGGAATACTTTGAGTTGTTTATTCTTTGTTGTAAGAAAACTTGAAGTGGACTGTCAACAATTTTCCTCCAGACCAGACAGCTTAAACTTTTTCCTTCAATATAAGTGATTTTATTTATACCAAATACCCCACAACTATGCAGCATAAATCGTGAAAAACTTTGCCAACTTTAATTTGTAGTTTCCTACGGCGCATACGGTTTTCCCGTTCCTAACGAAAGTAATTGTTGGCAATGGCATATCAAATCGTAGTAATGGAGAAACTACTTGAGTTACAACTTGAGCCACCGGATCCCCAAAATTTCTCCTTAAAACCTAGTTAACATGCATGAGAACATTGAGAACCGGGAACCAAGTAATCCAGTAGACTTGATAGCGTTGCACTAGATAACAATCACATCAAATACAGAAAAAAAATCTTTCATTTGGCGAAGTTCGTCCTTCGGAATAGTGTCGCTTCTTAAATATTCATTCTTGTTTTTTGCCTTCTACTTTAATACGGAAAAAGTCATTCTCAATAGGATTAATTTCAGTGCAAACTTTTTAGCCACCAGGAAAAGAGCAGGTTTCTCTCCAACTTTGTTGATAAAAGGTATGGGAGGACGGGAAAGCCTTGAGCAAAAACGAAATGAAAAGCCTCAATGCAATCAAACATGGGGATTTATTCCAACTGTTGAGCTGTTTTCTCTGTTTGCATTCCACCCCGTTTCACATTACACAAAGATGTGCTTTATGATTACACAATATCTCCTTTTTGTACCTACGTACGTACACATGTGTGAGTCGCGAGTGCACTATATACATGCTTAGTCGCCAAAATCAAGTGGTGTAACCTTTCCATCCCTTTTCCTTTTCGCTTGCGCTATTAATAGAGGAAATGAAACGTTTTCTGGAGAGCTAAAACCCACTTTTTATTTGCATTGGCTCTTAACTACTGAGTAAGCAAAACCTAGGTATATAAAATGATATGTACATATGCAATTTTCAAAATGGGTTGTACGTAATAGTAAGTATACACACATAAACCAACCATAAAAACCATGGCTTGGAATTTCCTTTGAGATACTTGCCATTACATCATGTGTATTACGAAAGAGAAAAAAACTGCAGAGATTTCCCTTTGAACATGACTCCATTTCCTCGGTTAATGTTCCATAATTGGATAAATGAAATGCACTTAGCAAAATGTAATTTTTTTACTTGTATATTTATGTTGTTGTACCTGCCAGAATAAAATGTGGACTTTCATACAGGATTTTTTAATCAGGATAGTTTGAGAATTTCGCTTTGTAAGCCTTTATGCAAAACACAACTTCTATTTCTATACGCTTAATAAAACGAGGGAGAGAGTCAGACGAGAAAGCTTCACTCGCACTCACTTTCTGTTCTTGACAGCGAGTCAGGAAATTCCGTTTCTCAAGCTTCACTCATCGCATCACATTGTTGTATGGAGATGAAAATGAGACAAGGAAATGGGGTCCGAGGCGACTTTTTAGTTCGTTTCCAGGTTGTGTAGACTGTACATAGGTATATACTATTATGTGCTTTCACAATTTACACACAACGCAAAGACTTGTTATGTTATCTTCACAGATTCACGATCAATTCCAGTTTTTTTCTGTGAGTAATGATAATGTACCAATTGAGTTCGAAAGGGAACTCAAGATGTCATTATGTAGGTACATGTTTTATTTTATTTTTTTTATTTTGTGTTCGTGCTATATTTTTTACAGAATATGTTTATTGAACAGTTATGGATCAAGCATCAAGAGAATGTTTGAGGTATTTATACATTCGGGCAACGGCAACGTGTAGTGATGTGACTCGCAGCAAGTTAGGCTAATAACAGAAATAACAGAATGGAGTCCACAGAGATTGCATGGAAATCCGAATTTACATGACATAATACAGGGCCTTTTTTAATGTCCGCACATATATGAGAAATTACATGGGAAACACCATGGAAAAAATAACTTGGCTTGAACGGTGCAATGACAACGAAAACTTTCCCATGTAATTTCTCATATATGTGCGGACATTAAAAAGGCCCTGTATATGCTATATTGTTATTGTTGGTAACTAACTAGATAGAAAAGTCCCCCCAAATAGGGAAAATGAGGAACTTCATGATAACCACTAGCGGATTTGCTATAGATCCAAACTCAAAGTACGGGATGATACACATATGCGAATATAGATAATAAAATCCCCTTTATACATTTCCTCATTTAAGATTTTACAGTTCCGTAAAATGTATAGTTTGAGGCATACGTATTACGAATAACGGATGGTAACATGGTAAGCCATATTCTAAGCTAAAAGTTATGTTTTAGCTCGACAATACAATGTAGGGTAGGGCTCACTACATACAACTGTTTAACCTATATGTTAACCTAACACGGTTTGTGCATGTGCGTTATTTTTCACTCATTCATCAAGGAAAATGAAAATTTGTTGAACTTTTATATTCAGTTCTTTGCTCTTGATTTCAAATTTAAGACCTGACAATACATCACCTACATTCGATTTTCTTTTGCACAGAACAAATTTTAATTGAATCTGATTATTAGTGAGAGGTATGAACCTAAAAGTTGTACCACGTGGGACTACCCTTTATCGAAAGTCTCCAAAATGTAAAGTAGATACTAGAAGCGCAAAACACATTGTACAGTTTTAAGCACTACGGTGATTTCCACTCATGCGTAATTACAAGAAAAATGGCAATAACAACAACAACGGTACACGGATGTACATGAGCAACGCCAGTTGTTTTGTGCAGAAAATTTAATTCCCTTTTTGGCTCTTCACCACCACCACCCGCTGAAGCGTCGGACTGGCGATGAGTCGCCTGAGTTAAGAGTACAATAGGAAAGTCGACAATAAAGACGCTATTAAAGATTATTGAACAGTTTCGTGTTCATTTCTATTATGTTTATAACTCATTATTATTGATTTTTACATCATATAAACTGTCGCTTTTCCTGCGAAAAAATCTCTCCTTCAGAATTTTTTCCACGAATGCCAGATTTTACTAAACACATCCTAAGTAAGGAAGGCCAAAGGTAATACATTTATTGTTAGTAGAAAAAATGGCAAAGCAAACACAATACAACTAGGGAAAAATGAGGTTGTCTCGAGGCGGGCGACTTTTTGTCACCGATCGAGATTTCCATAATGTGCGCTCTTCGTAGTTTCAACAGGGGATCATTCATCGTTAGTGTTAGCGGTTGCCTAATGTCTTTTTGTGCGTATATATCTCAATACACAATTTGCCACTCTATTCTACACATCTACGCACTACTTTCCCATCAAATTGATTTTCTATCGCGTCTTCTCACGTCTAGAAAAAGAGGAGTATCATCGGCGTCCCATGGTGAAAAAGGAAGTCATAATCTCAACTCGGAGGTAAAAGAAAGTTTGAACTTTTCCTTCCACGTGTGAATCCATGTAAAAGCAATGTTAGAAAATGAGAAGATTGCATTACCTACTTTGTGCCACTATGCATCCTGCACTCTCTACCTAAAGCTGAGATTTCTTCTCCTAGATTTTTTCTTGTCCTTCCGAGAAACCCGTCGTGTTTTCAAGTTATCAATGTATATTATGTATCTAAAAGATTGGCTGGAAACCGATTTCCTCCAAATGCATAATATATGGAGGGGAAAGTGCGCTCCTAGAAAACTTCCCGTTTTTTCTACCTTTTTAGAAAAAAAATTCATGCTTGCTTAAAGGCTTGTCACTAATGCATCCTATTTCTTAGGCTGACATGCATAGACACGTTCCATTCTTCAGCGGCAGCAGGCAGGAGTGCTACTCCTACACACTTGGACTTGGCAGCGTAATACTAACAATAAGTAGGGATGCCGATGTAAAGATTTTTTCCTTTCCCTTTTCATTCCCCATTATTTCTAGCCATCCTTCCCTATGTGCACATTTCTATTTTACTCATGCAGTTCAACTATTTTCGAAGGAAGTGTGCTCACCGTTCCAACTCCTCCAAAAAGCTTCTAAAAATCTCTAGATGTGCTTGTCTGTCTACACAATTTTCATGCCGAAAAAATTGAATGCGCCTGTTCTCCTCAGTTGCCCTATTCCCCCTCTTATACAGCCCTTTCTCAAGAATATGGCAAAGTTTGCTTATCCGCTCGCAAAAAGTAAAATGCTTCTGTAGTTTCAAATATTTGGCTTTTTTCAAAGACAGTCCCGGAAAGCGGGAAGTGAATCAGTCCTTCTGGGACTTCATAATGTATGTTGAGACAGGGAACGATGTAGAATCGTGCTTATTTATACATGTAGTTCACATTTAGAAACTTTTTGATATATCTCGCTATCTCCTTTGGGGTTTTTATATTTTGCTGCATAAAAAGCACATTCCACTCCCCGTTCCTTTTGTTTCTCTCATTTACCCCAAGCTCGTTACGTCACAAAGCACAATGAAGTCTTTTTTGGCTTTGCAATAGCACGAAATATCATTGTCTGCCATATGCAGTCGCTAGTTCGACAAGTAGAACCCCACGCTCATATGTCAGAATTTTATTGGATGAAATGTAAAACAATCAAGAGAATCCGTGTGTTTTGGGAATCAAAGTAAGAACAAAAAGTACAGAAACTGAAATTGCAATTTATAATGTTCCCACAAGCTACCAATCTACGTACCTATTACCTCTGTTCCGAAAAAACAGGGAACAGCTGTAAAAGACAAAGAAACAACATAAAGTAAAGTATACAAAGGAAATCAACTAGAAAAGCAGGGAAACACTAGGGAAAAGCCAGACAAAATGTATTTTTTGCATTTAAATATCCATCTTGAAAAAAGGGAAAATAGTACTGTGTGTATGGGCTTTCTGTACATTGCAAGTTACATGAAACTTTTCATGACATACAAAATTGGCTTGTTCGGCTAGCGGTTTCCCTTGCATTTCCCCTTCCCGACGTTTAGTATTTGCTCTTTCCCCTTTTTTGGAGCCTGTTGAGGTTTAGATTCCAAGATGTCAACTGTCACAAGAGACCCATGTACTTCCTCAGAAATTTCTTCGCTAACGAGTTTTCTTCTTGCCATTACTTTCTTTCCCAAGGAAAAAAAGCATACGCCAAAGCCTAATGCCATATGCAACAACAACAACATCCTGCGTATATCTGGACGAGAAAAATTGTATACAGTAAACCTCTTTGTAAGTGGTTTTTTCCAGTTTGCAGCTCATGAAATGTGAAATAATGGTTGTGGCAATTGGTCGAAGGACACAAAATATTATTATTATTGTTGCAAAAAACCCATTCTATCTATATAACCATTTCCTGTGAGAAAGGGGGGTAGAATGTGACCAAGAGACTGCCGTATTATGTTCATTTATTTCCTGGAGGAAAACAAGACTAGAAGTTTATCAGGGGTGGCAACTGTGGCAAGCATGCATGCAACTAGGTTTGTTTGCCTGGGCAAAAAAGAGGAAACTTGTTCAGCATTACAAAATCTACAAGTCTGGAAACATCAAAAAGCATTCTGCACAACGGGAAAAGGAAAAGATGAAGGTGTTCGAGCGTAATAAAAGAGTAAAAGTGATGGAACTCCTTATTCACCATACCATTTGATTTATGAAGCATGTTTTACTCGTATAACTACCACAATATATGGCTATTTGCCACGTTCACGTACATAAAACCACGAATCTATGACTTGACTTTAAATAATCGTACCATAAAATTACCCTTTTTCCACTGGAACACCACGGCGTAATGTGTTTGTGGAGTGTCTAGAGTAGAGCCGGTCATCTGTTGCGTGCCTGGAGTCGGCCAGGATAACTGTAATGTGTAATGATGGTTCTTGGGGCACGGTGCATAGCTTATTCTCACGAGTATGCTTAACTTTAATATGGCTTATTCCACGAGACTACGAGCCTACAAGGAATTCACAGTGGCTATATGCGTGAAGAATTTCGGATAGTATAAAAACCCGATACCTCCGATCATTCCAAATAAAGCTTGAAATGAGAAGTCGACGTTTGTCAACTACTTCTTACGGGATCTTATGATTATGTTCCATACAGGATATATATGTCTGTGTTCATAATGTTTTATAAATCGGCTTGACAGAAAATATCACAATATGAAGTATATATAGTGACTTACCAAGAAATGACATGACACCGCCGACAGAGAATAACAACATCCCGACACACAGTGCTTGGCAGGCATGCCAGAGGCAGTTTGCGGACATCTTCCCCCGCACCCCCTAGTTGAAAAGAAACCATTGAAAGGTATAATCAATTGGAAAACTAATAATTCTCCACTATTCGTCAAACTTAAGGGAAAATTTTCACGATCTGGAGTTTTCGTATCGATGCGTTTAAATACATTTACCGACTAAATCTCAAGTTAGTCTTCAGTCAAATTAAAGGTTCATGCATAATAATAGAGGTAATCATTAATGTAGTGTCGGTGGTCCTTTTTACCATCAATGTATACTTCACACGCATATTTCCGAAATTTGAGATAAAGCTTTGAGAAAATTGAAACTGATTGCAAGAGATAGAAACAGAGAGAGAGAGAGAGAGATGTAAAAATAACAGAGATCAGAATTCATTCACTGTATATCTTCTTCATACTCATATACACACGCTTCATGTAACTTGAACTGATGAAAATTAATTTAAACACAACGTATACATAAAACACAGTAAAATTTGAATAATAAGTCACACTTGGAAAGTTACACAGAAAAACATGTAGCAAATTGATATAGAATTGAATACACACAGATCAAACGCTTCACTTTTTGGCACATCCCGGCGCTCACTAGCACCGTGGCATTTTCAGGCTTTAGGCAGAGATTAGCACAGAGAATTTATAATATACACCGAAAAAAGTTCAGATTTGTTTACCGTCTTCGTAAGCTATATGTTTCAACTTTCATATACAAACAAGGAATTCATATATATTTTGATACCTCAATGGAGGACGTGTGCAGAAGTAATTTGTGCATTTTGGGACACTTTTGGATATGTTGTTTGTAGCCCAAATCTTTTGATAATCCCCACTTCAAACGGATACCAAATTTATTCTATAAAGATAAATTGTTGAATTGTTTTTGAAGCACAGATTATTTGCAAAAGTTGTATTGTGTTTCGCCTTGCTACAACGAGCGAAATATATCTAGAGGCAGAGTAGCTAATTAAAACCGATTTGATGACGCGACACGATTATGAATATAGTTCTAGAGCTTGACAAGCAAGCAAGTCCAATGCTGTTTTATGATAAAAGCCTTTCACTTCAGTTTGCAGAGCCTGGAAAGTTTTCATTTTATGCTGCGGTTTCTATTCAACACATTCAACTGGCTGCATGTGAGGTTTGTGGTGTTTGGTTTTAAGGATACTAGAAGTACATGAATAAATTAATATTCATTTCATAGCGAGCCCTACCTATAATATTGATTATCAGCAAGTTTACACCAGCGGGGTGTACATATACACCCGGTCTTTGTTAAAGTTTCGACGGAATCGGGAAATGGAAATGGATACACGAGCACGTTCTATTAGTATTGCAAATGAGAAGAGTTTTGTATGTAAAGAGGAGCGTAAAAATATCTGTGTTAGACAACGGCCTTACCCCATTACAAAGTGTGCGTGTATATCATCAAGCACTATAATATCCACATTTTCGGTGTAATAATAATGATGGTGTTGCATATGTAAGCGAAATTGTCGCCTCGTCGCTATTTTGCTGGAGGAGAAAGTGGAAGCCAATGTGAGAAAGAAAATCAATACAAATTTTAATCATTCATTACATTACAGACTTGAGCACGCAGGAATCTGTATAAGACCCGTATGTTGATTCATATAAATTGATGTTACAATACTGATTGTGAGGAGCGTGGCACAACACAATTCAGATATCACATAGGAATCCATAAACTATAACATAATGATATATGGGTTTCCTCATTTAAAAGGGATTTGCTATAGGACACATTCCCATTTCCTCGATGAATTCGTTCAACATGGTTTGAGCTTGCATACGTGAGCTGCTGCCAATGAGAGACGTGAAGTGTAAATTATTTCACGAAACTCAACAAGTGCAGACCACAAATTTAAAATGACTATATATGATTGCTTCCCCAACCTATATAGACGTTTTAGTATAAAACAGTCAGCGCGAGCAGTAATTGGACCGTAATTAGTTTGACTTTCCTTCTAACGAATAAACCGAAAACGTAGTTATCCTCTTCAACAAGTATTTTCGCACAGTTACTACTCAACTCAAATCTAGTAGATATTCCTAATAATATACAGTGTTCCATCCAAGGGGCGAATGGATTTTAACAAGTTAATTTTTTTAAAAATGTCCTGATTCCCTCGTTATCCTTTTACGGTTAAATGATTACCATTACCAACATTGACAGATTTGCTTCAGCATTTCTCACCACCATATTGTGAAACTAGGACATTTCAGTTTTTGACGTAAACATGAAATCTGGGACTCCTTAGGAAATGTGCTACACAACTGACGGGTCGTTTCATTCTCATTAAATTCTCATTGCTTCATGAAAGGAAACTGTATTAACCCTAATGATAATACTATAATACAATAACGGTTTCATACGTTATGTGTTATGTTATATATTCTCAGCATAAACATATTATGCAATATAAACAACCCCTATAAAATATATCATGTGTCCCAGAAGACATGTCTTGATTCATGACACTACTCCAATCATATGTACTCTTGTAATTGCAAACACCAATATATTTTTACAACTTGCCAAACTAACTTTCTGTACGAAACAACTTAAATCCACTTTTCATCTTGTCCCCACTCTGGAACGAGGAAAACTAATTTTTAGTTACAGTAAAATGTTCGTAAACGAAGAGAAACCCGTGAGAAGTATGTACCCCTTCAAGAAGTATATCGGTTTTCTCGAGTCCTTTCTCCCAAACTTCCATCTTTTCCCTCAGAATTCCATCTTCTTCTTGCTACGCATTTGTCTCCCGATTTTTCTCAGAATGAGCCTACTGTATGGGTTTCTCCGCTGAAACATGATATTCTCACGATTGTGCTGTGTCAAAGAAAATGTTCAGTTTACAAGCTGACGTTGATTAATGGTCTTATTATTAGAGTGTAGCAGTGGAGGAAAGGATGAAAACTTGAGTAAAATGGAGAAAGCTCAGCGAATCCCGTCGTACCTACTCATGTACTTATATGTACACACACATACTCAACTTGGGAGTGCTAGTTAGAGAAAAAGTTGAAACGGTGCACTTTATCTTCTTGTAAAATATGATATGATACACTTATTCCACTAAATGCCTAATGGTTCAGCTTCAGGGATGGTAACGATGCGATATTCATAAGCCTAACGCACTATACGTTTAGCACTTAATAAGCCAGGAAAATGGAACGTTTTCTCTTTTGGGATTTAGGTACAATAAAAAAATCGTCAGAAGCAACTCAACCAACCATCCTTTTTCTTAACGACAAAACACTCTGTCGGTGCAAGAAAGGTAATAAGATGTGTACAGTTAGGAATTCACGTAGGTTTGCGAGAAAGAGAAGAAGAAAGTTTTTTAGACAAAGAAATAAAGGGAGCTTTAACAAATGAAGGAGAAGTAAGTGACTGAAACGAACTGAGTGCTTCTTAATAAGCAATATGAACTCCATTATTAATAACATGCTTCGCTGGTAATACATACTTGTGAGCTACTTGTTGTTTGTTCTTTACTTTTAATACGGTCATGACTCTGTATAATGTATAAAGGCTGCGGTGAAGTAAAATGAGAAGAATGCCAGCTTTATATGTGCTTCTTCCATTTTCCTAAAAAAAAGGTAACAAAAGATGGGAGGAAAGGAATGGAGGAGTTTTTAAGTAGGAAAGGAAGACCGGATCAGAAAAGAATTGGAAGAAGCTTCATTTAAGTAGCTCAGAGACTAAAATACACATGAGAAAGCACTCAAATTACATGCGTCCATCTTTCTTCCTTTTCCCGAGACTTAACAGTTACTCAATTCTCCGGAGTGAGTTTCGATACTGTAGTCCTCCAATAGAGATAGAAATCATCTTGACTATAATAATGGAGTACTAATAATAGATATTTTGGAGTAACTATAAAGTTTGTTTTAATCATATAATAAAATATATACCTTCTTATATGCTGCAGACTTTCGGAATCTTATAACTGTCATTCTTCGCCAATCTAATAAATGTTGGATTAGTTACGGACAAGGAGAAAAATTAGTAGAGAGGAGGAGAGAGCCTTCCAACTGAGAATGGATTCGATATCACGATGAAAAAATCATTTCGGAGGAGAAACGTATTTTGCAGGAACATATAATACATATCAACTAACTAACTATAATAGATTTCTATTAGAAAAGAATTAGCTTACAAATTTTCATTCCTAAAACGCATTTCCTATAAAGAACGTGAGAAATTGTGTGGTTTATAAACATATATATAAGTTTTCTAGTGTAAAAGCACGAATGCCGAGGTTGCAGTTACGGCTGCTTAACTTCTAGATGCAACTCTAACAATAAGTTATTTATCAACTCATTTAAAAATAGTAATAATACAACAGCGCATTAAAAGTATCTACCGAGTCCGCAAAAGTTTACACTACACAATACATATTTCTAATCTGTAAGATACCAGTGTGGCTCGTTTCCTAAATGTTTTTCATTTGTCAATCAAAACCTACAAAGTGTTTCTGTCTACTCGTCTCATATGCTATCTTAAATACGAAGCAAAATGAATGGGTCATATAACTGAGAGTTGCTGAGTGAATGAAATGCGGAGTCCGCGGAAAATGAAACAGGAAAGTGAGCGTGCAACATTAGGAACGTCTTGGAAAAATTGAGAGGAAAAAAGTTGATGATGAAAAGATGGATGATGTTTGGTTGGTTTGTTTGGTGATATGTGCATGGGCAAAGAATTTTTTTGCTTTATCATAAAGATGCTAGAGAGAAAAGTAAGCACGGTTATGAGAGCAGGAAGCCTGGCGAAACCTAAAACGCACACGTATACATAATCCATAAAAGATTTCGCTCCGTGAAGCCAACCAAAAAGCGGAGTTGGTAAGAGGAAGAGGACGACGAGTGGAGAAAGTTTTTTCCCGTGCTAAGTTCATTTCCCGTGAATCAAGTAGTTATAGTTATGATGAAAGTAAAGTGGAGAGAAAAGTAGGTTCGGTTGAGGAGAGGATAAGATGAACGATTAAAAATACGGTAAATGCCCATGTGGCCGTGTATGATTTCATTATACGTGTGTGTATCAAATTATACCTGTTATACTCAGGTAAGTATTTACAGTAGAGTGGAGACGAAATGAGATTAATTATCCGAATTTGAGCTCTCCTCCTGTGAAAAAGGAGCTCTCTTTAGGGGAAGCAGGCAGGTGGGTAGGATCTCTGCGTGTGAGATAATAACATCCTTTTGTGAGCAGCACAAAGAAGCACTGTAAGGTGGTCTGGAAAGAACTGTCTAAATATTAAGTCCATGTCTCCGGACAACTTCATTCTTCTAAGCTCACGTTTCCTTTCAGCTAGACTAAAATCGTGGAAAAGGATACATAATATCCTGTGGGCTTTTCGGTTACCAAAAGCAGAACTTCCATTTTTCAATTGGAGCGCCGTTCTACCAGAAATGAAAGCATTTTTTTGTTTTTCTTTCTAATTTATTCCCTTTGATTAAAATGGAAGTCTCGATACTTGGAAAATATATGGAAATACCACCAACCAACCAAGTATATAAACCCTGTTTTTACAGTTTAATCAGACTGCATCAACGCAATGAATATTAACGTTCAAGGTTACATCCCCCAGGTGCAGCTTGCACATCAGGTGTGAATAATGATCCTTTCAGCGAGTGAATAATGACGAGCTTGCATGGATATAGCACAGTTCCACAGAGTTTTCAGAAAGGAGCTTTTGTCGGAGAAGTTGTTTAGATTAGAAATGGAGATCTCATTCCGCCCCAGTTCCCTAATGAAAAGGTTTCGCCTCGTAACTCGTACGTAATGGTCTTGCCTGGGCTAAATAAAATCAGCTAAAGTACTTGCATATTTGCACAAGCAACTGTTAATTTATGAAGTCATTAAAGAGCTCGCAAGTTCTTTCTTCGCCCACACTCGACCTAGCATGCTCAGTGAATTCTAGGTTATACAATCTTAAGGTTAGAACTATTTTAATGCAGAGGCTATGTGAATGCACTATCATATGTAACCTGAAAATCAGAGACAGTCTTGTTAAGTTGTAAAATACGGATTGCAAGATTTTAGTCTAATATAACCCCATTAACGGGTACTTGAAGATGAGTCAAAATGACAAGTAACATCTTACGCAACGAAGCCACTCTTAATGACGTAAGTATAGCTTACTTTACAATATAAAAAATGCAAGTCGCGATTGAAAAATGATCGTATCATACAAGCCACTTTCCCCTTTTATTGCAGCTATCTAGCAGGTTAATGGATAGTTATAAATCACACACCATAAAAGAGATACAAAAGCAGGAGCGAATTGAGAGAGGATGCTCTGTGATACCATTAGAAAAGTCTGTAGGTCGGAGTTGTGTACGTACGTACATATATTTATGTGAGCTGCTGAAACTGTTATCTATGCACTTCTGCTCTAGAAATTATTAAATGGCAACAACTTTTAAAAGCTTTAACTATAACACTTGCACAGCGGTCTTTTTTTTTGCAATAGTAAAACTTTAATGCGGAAAATGCTTTTCTGCATTGGGAAAAGCATCATGAAAATTATTTTAATTTTTCGCATTAATGTCTTCCAACTTTCATTTTAAATATATTTTATGCATATAGTGCTCTTGTAATAATTGCAACTGTAACGGTTTACTACTGCGCAATGTGCCATGACAGTGTTTTATATACAACTTTAGTTCATGCCAAAACTGAAGCATGTGAAAAGTTTAGTTAAAAGTGAGTGAGTAAAAGAACTACGACACAGCGAGCATGCGAGACTTAAGAAAAACTTAAAGCTCTGTACGTGAAGCCAATGTTTACCTGGATATTCCACATGACAGGTGGGTGCATTTGCCTCTTCATTGTCCTCCGATGTCGAGAGGATATTTGATAACTGAGTCTTCTCTGATAATACCTTCTGTTCATTGTTCTGACTTCACTTTAAAATAACAAAAAGAACAAAGTTCTAAGCGACTTTTCCTGACACTTTTTTATATCCTCCTTGGATAAACGTCGTTTTCCCCACGAGACCCGCACAATCTCAAAGAGTCGAATAAAAAGGAGTGCGTGGTGGAGTGAGTGGTTCTGTGAAAAGTGAATTGAGCTGGTCAAACATGTTTTTGACAAATTGGATTTACCTAAAGGTGACAAATTAAATTTGATTCAATTTATTCCCCCCTAGAGTAGACGTATAGTTATTTCCAATGTTGATTTCTAGAATTTGAACATTTCAATTCATTTTTAGGCATCTATATCACTGGCTCCTGTTCGAAAGTAACCTTTCCACAAAAAATGTCGATGCTCCATTCGTTAGTTTTTTCTTCCTATTTTTGATTGTAACAAATAACAAAGGAAAATTTGCTCGAATCAAGGGATCCTATACATACCTGGACCCAGACTCACATACCATTTTTCTTCATTCAAGTAACTTTTCCTTGCTCGGTTTCGCTTGAGAAAGTGTTTACAAACGAAGGAAAACAAATGTTGGAATAGTCACGCTGTCCTACTCCTTAATCGTGAGGGGAGAAGGAAGCTGAACAAGAATTATGGTGTTCTTTTTTCCTGTCTTTAGTCTGAAACCTGCCATGGAAGAAAGCAAAAAAAATCCTGCACATTGCCTGCTGCCATTTGGACATCCACTTTTCAGATCCAATCACGTCTAAACTACCTCTTGTGATACTACCCTTAGCTTTAATATACTGGATATAAATTGATTGAATCTATAGAAAACCTTTCACTTTTGTGTCTTGTCCTGTGGACGTCTCCGTCCCAGAAATGTACAATTACCAGTCTACTACTACCACAAACATGTATTGCTGTCTCCCAATCAGACATATCGTTTCAGTAGGGTTTAGAAAAACTCGAAATTTTTGTTTTGTCTACCTCAACATATATATTGTCAGTACTACAAGGGATGGGACATAATGACTATTTATATTGGTCACGGAATACATGTGACAATGACAATTGCATTCCTGTACAGTAACTATGTACGGAGTGTGTGGAAATGGTATGCAATCTCCTCTTTAGAGATTTTTTTCAGTAAATAATCTAACTTGGCCAGTTCCATTCTCTTCTGGAGATGGTCAGGGCTTCCACAATCGGCTGAATTCCTTTGTTATCTATGGAATTACATGCTGCTCCTCTCTAGATAAAATGGATAGTGGCAGCGATGCATAGTACCAGAAAGTTTAAGAAGATAAAAGGAAGATCAAAAATTACCTATAAATTTCTACGCTGGAGATTTATATTACACGTGGTACATACAAAGAACAAAATTTACGTTGCTTTATATTCATTCCTTTTTTGCCAGATTGGGTATATATACGTACGTAACAAAAAAAATCCCTTCTCCTGCCATATACACACACACACGGAGTCTCTCTTCAGACAATTTTTTGCGAGTGAAGTAAACTGTATGTATTACAAAGCATTATTGAATAAAAACACTATTTCAGTCTATTCTATTTTTCTAATATAGTATCTATACGTTATTAAAATTTTATTTTTCAGGATTCAATATCTGCGCTACACATATGGTATAAAATGGAAGAAAGCAGTTTTAAGATGGGCAACTTGGTTGTATTCGGAAGAGGAGCAGCAGCATATGAGCAGCGGAAAATTACATTAAATAGCAGAGAAAAGAAGAATCACAACTATATATACTATTTTGTATGTGGCAGCAGCTTTTTCTATAGGTTTTTTTTTAAAAAAGAAACTAGTAATGTGCTGTTGCATAACGAAAGTGTATGTGTTGGTTTTTATGGGAGTTGCAGTTGCTTTCACAGAAAACACGTTTCAATACATGGTCTCTACTTGGAGCATAGGGAGATCCTGAGAAAGTAAAAATAGCAGAAAAGTAGAGAGAAAAAAGTTGTTAGTTGTTTTGTTAGTTAGTAGTAAAAAAGGAAAGAGAAATATGTCTTTGTTGGGGGAACAGGAATGGGGTAAAATTTGTAAGCATTATTTGTTTCCGTTTAGTACTCCCTTACACATT
This sequence comes from Dicranocentrus wangi, assembly GCA_036850665.1. Classification (NCBI taxonomy): domain Eukaryota; kingdom Metazoa; phylum Arthropoda; class Collembola; order Entomobryomorpha; family Entomobryidae; genus Dicranocentrus; species Dicranocentrus wangi. Next base: position 2,209 of record JAANSN010002119.1, on the reverse strand, counting down.
ATAATAGTCTCTGAAAAGAGTACCAAGAATCAAAAAGGCAGGTCTGGATCGAGCTTTTTGAGAAAAACGTCTCTCTCGTTTTTACTACACGAGCACAGTGACGGGTTGTAAAGAAGGAGGGAGTAGATTCAGATTCTCTTTTCTTTATAACTTCTATCAACAACTTTCAATTCCATGTTGGACTGGACTTATAGTCCTCAATATGGTACCTTTTTACCTACACATTCAAAGACTGTCTCACCCACCAAACCCAACCACCACAACCACGACTACCTCAACTGTTACCGGTTGAACTCTTTCAGAAAAAATGCCATTTTCGTCCTTTTACTTACAGCTCCTACTTTTTCTCCAGCTTAGTTGGGTTGCTGAAAGCAAAAAAATTTCTTTTACAATTCCTCCAGCCAGAAAACTATTTTCACTTGTTTCCTCCGCTCCTTTCTTGTAGTCATCATTCCTTCGTCAACTACACTCAGCGAGAGGATAACGTAACTAGAAACTCGTAATTCTATTCACTTGACTTTGTTTAGTTAGTTGATAATTGAAATTGCTCCAACTGTGTTCTGTCGACTCGGAGGCTCAAGTCACAGGGAATGACTGAAAGTGAAGAAGTGAGGGTGAGCGTGAGCGTGCGAATGATGCGAAAATTCAGTTTACCGTTTTTTCATCATCACTATATCGTATATACTTTTTCCATCTCTTCGCATTCACACTATTTGTCTCGAAGCTGTACTGCTTTTAAGGAAAAAGCAAAAATATTTATATAACTAGAGTAGAAGTAAGTAGTTGCGTAGTATACACACTCTCAAGGAGTTTGGAGTCCTCTCTAGCAATTTAATTTTGAAAAGGGAAGCGAATGAAAGGAATGAAGAATGGAAATCAACTTGATATCGTTCCTCCATCATGGTAAAGACGGTGTAAAAAAAGGGCAGAAAAAATACACAAGAGTACTCTTACCAGTTTTGGTTCCTCATCATCATCGTCGTCTCTGAATGTCATTGAAGAAGGACAAAAATTGCTTCTGGCCTTTTCAGTTGGTGTTACAAAGTAGTGGTGTGTATATAGTACCCAGTGTTATTATTCTATTATTGTTGTTTCTAATATGAAAGAGACGAGGGAGAATGAAAAGACGGAAAAGAGGGCAAAAATAAGAAATGTGTAGAGAAATAGAAAAGGACTTTCTTCTTTTTCTGGTATAAAAAAAATCTTGAAATTTTCAATGCACGTATTTCACTTGTTTCTCTCCACGAGAAAGCTTCAACTCCTTTTCCTCCCTTCACGTCTCCTCTTCAATGTTTAATATCACATGTGCAACTTTTACGCGATGACTGATGGAATCACTGAGAGATTTCGTGGGATAATATCTGTAAAAACGTGCGTGTGTGTACCTGGCCTGGCCTGAACTTCCAGACTTTTCTCGTCCTGTTACAACATAACTGTGTAACATGTATTTTCAGGAGTATGTGATACACAATTTATTATAGATTGAAACTTTTTTGTGAATTGGAGAGTGAAAGTGTGTGGCTATAAATTACGGTGAAGATATTATTATTTATTTGTACTATATAGTCTTCGGGAGAGATTCTGTAGTTTTTTCCAAGTCTATTGAAGTTGAACTGCTGAGACTTGAAAGCAGACTGGAAAAGGGTTGCCTCGCATCCCGAAAATATGTATCATCATCAAGAACACCATAGAAGAGAGCGTTGTGAAGAGCAGTGAAAAGCAGACGCTTCCAGCTAGTCCTAACCTGACTGAGCATACCCTTTCTACCTCCTCGCTCTACGGACTCGTCTCATAAAGATCGAGAGATCATGTGTGCTTGGCTTGTTGCTTTGAGTGAATGTATGTGTGGATGTTCTTCATGCACTAGTTTTGTGATTATTGTGATGAACAATCCCCTGTTGTTGCAGAAAAATGGAATATAAGGACTGCATTCCTATTCACTACATAACCGTTTCCTTCATACAATTTGACGATCTTCTATGAAACAATGTATATAAACAACCTCAGAAGAATTGTATGTGTTCTCCTTTTTTAAAACAGAAACGCAGGTCCCTTCATACGAACACGGTGTGCTCTGCGTAAAATACACCCTGAGTACCCTTCATTCAACAACTGGATGGGAATCTACCAATATTGTTTGTTGTGTGTATTTTTGGTAGTTGATCCATAGAATCTGTAGGTATACTTTGATTAAAATTTATTGGTAACT
>JAANSN010002118.1:0-26542 GCA_036850665.1 Dicranocentrus wangi | reverse complement strand
GTCAACTTCTGACTTTCACAGCTGAGGATGATGAGAAACCCGGCAAACAACAAATATTTTCATGTAAGCACAGGAGTGGGTGATGTGAGGTGAGAACTGAGAACTGAGAACAAGAGCAAACCTCTATCTAAACCTACCTTGCACATATATGTGCACATTTGCACATATTGCACAAACCAAACCACACCACAGTTCACAGTTACCTATATGCAGTTTACACACTCATTCTGGCTGGACACATGAACACATCACTGGATTTACTTTACACAAATCAGTATAATATTATGACATTTGCAATATTTGCATTTACATTGGTTTTTTGGTTTATATTTTTAAGTACCTAAATCTGTATCAATCTCCCTGTATGTATGTATGTGAATACTGGGGAAAAGGATATCCGACAAGATTGACGAGAGTGTGAATTGAGAACTTATTAATTTTCAGGAGGACATTACAAATTACAGTTCCACTTCACTTCATGTATTCTCCAGTTAGTTTGCAATTTGCAATAATGATACCCAGCAGCACTCAGCAGGCTTCCTCCTGTGGCTAAAATTTGATTCTGCAAAGTTCTGTTCTACCCGTTTTTTGCTTGTTCCTAGGAAAAGAGCGCACCTCAACCACCACACTAATTATTTGCTCAAGTTACATGTTACATTCATTACACGCATTGCCGCATACAGACTACGCGGAACGTCAGACAGATCACATCGCATTGCACAAATCAAACCCTATCCTACCCAGCAGCAATGAGGGAATATTATACACCTTGTGAGGAGTTACTGAGTTACTATTACTTTTCTCAGAATAGAGTATGACAATTTGACCAATTACGAGACCAATTGCGATTGCGAGTGACTATATGAGTGTGTGACTCAATCGAGAAAGCGTTACGCTCGTCTCATTAATAAAAGTGCATTAAAAGGATACATAATTCCAATTTCCAGTGCAGGCAGGACAGGATAGTTCGCTTCTCCAGTTAGAGCATCAATGGATCTGAGAGCAGATTTCAATGACGTAGTACTTGATCACTCTTCACTTTAAGCGTATATGATTTTTTTATATCTTGCAATTAATTTTTCTCGGCGACGATGACGATGCTACTCTTCTCTTTTATAACTTGCAGCAACATGTTTTACGTAGAGATGCACTAAACGCAATAATGTATAGTTTTACACGATATATACACGTTTCAGGCAAGATCACATAATAAACTTTGTTTGTTCATGTTTTATAGTAGTGAGCACTAGTGAGCAGGCAGGCACGCATGCTCATGGTAAACTTTTATGAGACCAAGTTCAGTTCAGCTGTAATTTAACATTTACTTTTAATTAGTAAATCTTAATATGTAAGTTTATCACTACTGGGGTGCAATACATTGCTTTTCATAAACCCTACACATTCACAATGAAAAACTATGTGTTGACGTAATGTGGGCAAGTATTTCCTTGTTTAATTTTATTTCACTGCAGCCAAATCATGTCTATCTAGTCCAGACACTGTTGTAAAACCGCTTTATGCATTGATGCAGATGGTCATTTGCTCTTATCCTTACTTACTTGTGTATCTACAATAATATTTCGGTCCGCACAAAGAGCTTCCAGAGTAGGACGGACGCTACCAACCAAAACCGATACCAAAACATTCCAAATGAATGAACTAATTACTCCAGTCCAATGCAGCATCCAGCATAGATAGGCAGACAGTTGGATAGTAAAACAGGCCAGAGACAGATGCATTTTGAGGCATGAAAGCATTTACAATTAGATATAATTTGAACAAAGCCTGCATTCAACGCTCAACAGAATATAAAAACCTCACATTGGTCTAGAAGAAGTAGAGTACAGTGTGGAATAATGTTGAAATGTATGCATGATAGTCTAGCCTACCAAGTCATGATTAGGTATGTAATACATTTGGAAGGGGATTTTATATGTAACGGAAATGGTAAAATTTGGGCACACGAGTCCTAAAATCCTACAAGACAGTGGCAACTTAGTGGTTTCAGAGTGTTTCAACTTGTAATCATATCCCATTACAACTACATATATAATCTTAAAAGGAATTGGTATTTGTCAGTCAATACGCGCAGTTATAATTTATGACTGGTTAATTATTAACCGCTCTGAATTTATTCAATAATTGTAACCTCTACTATACAGCATTCGAGAGGACAAGTAAACAATAACATACTTAATTTACTCCCAAACGCTACATAATTATTGGAACTTTACAATTACAAATGTTCGTGCTTTGAGACATTTTCCTTCTAACAGCTAAATTGCGAAAACGTACAACAAAAATGACTGGTCTAAAAGTTATTACACTCTTAATCCTAATTTACACACACCGCATTCTCAAAAATATGTATCATTATACAGATTTTCTGTACATACAGTTTTTCTACGAGAAAATGTTTCAGATTTAAAAAATTGGAAAAGCACCACATTGCATTGATGATATTTTACTTACAAATCTTGGTATGACACTAGACTAGAGTTCTTTATTAATATGAACTTTGCGATACTACAGCTATACAGTTTCAGCAGCATCCACAAGTCATACAACAGTCAATTACATTTATAACTAATATAAAAATAAAGCTTCTTGATGTGGTTTTATCCAATTTCAAAATTGATATCAATATTGGCATTGACCAAAAATATGGTCGATTACACAGAAAAAAACTTATATAGCTGGTTTCTTATGTTGTAACATAAACATCTATCTATTAAATAACATTTGTCTACCTCTAAACAATTTGCTTCGTTAGGAGATACATTTGTCACCACATTTGTGTGCACGTGCAGCCTCTTCCAAATAATGCATGTAAATGCCTAAATCATAATTAACACCTATCTATTAAATAACATTTGTCTACCTCTAAACAATTTGCTTCGTTAGGAGATACATTTGTCACCACATTTGTGTGCACGTGCAGCCTCTTCCAAATAATGCATGCGAATGCCTAAATCATAATTACAGTCACACACAAGACGAGTAGACTTTTGTTATTATGCTATGCTCGTTATATTATTATATAGAGCACTCGTTGTCATTGCTAATATATACCTTGTCCAGAAGAACTTGTCAATTGAAGGCAAGTTGTCCATAACAAGTTAGTTAGTTGTCATAAATGGGCATTGGATGTGCTTCTGTATTAAATACCCAAGTCTTTAAGTCAAATATTGGTTTCTCACTGAACAGAAGATAAAAGTATTTTAAAGTTTCTCCAAGGAAGAAGGATTCCATCATATCCCTTGGCTGAGTATTTTCCGGATTGAGCACTGAGCTGATCGATGTAAAACCATGGTCAACACGTGTATATTTTAGGAAAGACTGAAATATCTCCCATCCCCAATCTTGATACATTTTGTCCCCAGTTATTTGATACAGATACCACAGAGATTCTACGGTTTCTGGCCTTAAAAGATTATGTGCATCGTTGTGTTTTACCCAAAAATCAGTTTTAGCTGAATCCTAATAAAATAAAAAAAGGATATGCCTTGAAGTCTCATGTAACCCTAAAAAATGTATTGGTTTAATAAACAAATAATACAGGCCGTAAAAATTATTGTTCCATTACCTCCGTGTGGAAAAATGTAATTTCTGGGGCAAGGCCTGTAGGCTGACGCTTATAAGTCAAGTAGCAAGTGTGGAGTAGATCTTTTGCTAGTTCCATGTGCCAGGAAGGAAGTCCATGTAAAACCCCCAAGGCCAAGGTTCCAGATAAATAACACACTAAATGGTCCTAGAAATTGAAAGTGTTGTTTATGTGAATATTGGTTTATAAAAGTTTATTGCTAAAATAATACGTATTGATATTTCTGCCAAATATACGCATAAATTCCTTGTTTTTGAATACCATTTTCGGTCGAAGAATTTGTCCATTATTTTCCAATTCATTAATAAAGGTGAGGTTAGAAATATGGGTTCGCTGAACCAATTTGTCCCGTATTCCTTCAACTGCGAGAAGATAATCATCCTTCAAACTAGAAAATGAACCGAATAAGTTTAAGGAATAAAAGTTAGCAGTTATATCTGAACAATAAAAGAAGGAAATATTGAATTGACGATCAACTTACAAATCTATTTTCTTGCCAGTCTGAATCCACTGCTTTAGAAGGTACTCGTAGTAAGAATCCCCACGCGCACCAAGAGTTATTACGGATGACATCCTGAAATTGCCTGTTGAAGGTGTTATATGAATTGGAACCAAGCCTTGCATCTTGGGTAACGTATGTATATGTCTTGATATATTCATCGCTGTTTCCTATTGACAAGATAAATGAAATGCGTACCTAACTAGTTAAAACTACGTACGAAATATAAATACTAAATACGATTACTAAGGTACTTACCTCAAATACTGGATTTTTGGTCGAACGAGACAAATCCCTAAACTCTAATTGAATCGTGGTGACCTCGCTTGTTGTTGAATCTGGACTCCACGAAGGGCCGTGTGCTACACGATTTCTCAAGTTAACATCTGAGTAAGGCACTCCAGAGCTTTATTAATAAATATTCCACAATTTACTCTCACTCACAATCAATTTAAACCATTAATGAAATAGCAAAGAGCATGCGTACACTTCAACAATTAAAACTTTACGATTGACTTACGGACTTTTGAAACCTGCGAGTAAAATAGTTCCTAAGTCTTCCGATTTGCGTAAAAACATTTCATCTCCGGATAAATGGTAAGAACTGAGAAGACCACCCATTACTCTAATTGTTGTTTCAAATAGATTAACATTCCTATTTATGTCAAATGACAACGAATTTTCTACCCAGTCCCTTGCCTCAAAAAATTCTAAAACACAATTATCAATAAGTTATCAATTTTTTACTAATTAACACAAATAATTACATATTTTTTCCAAACTTGCATACCCCTCTGCAGTCCCATTATATACATTGTATCCAAGCTATCCACCAATGTAAGTGCCAGTCCAAACCAATCTTGGCCCGTCTTTGAAATTGGCCGCAAATGATCTTGTCCCCAAGCGTATGTTTTGTAACCGTTCCAAGCATGTAAGAAAGCGTTGACAACTTCTTGCTGGCGAGGTGTACGGGGACCTTTAATTCAGCAACAAGGGTAAATTCATATTCATTAACTTATCCTTAAAGAAATTTTAAAAGCCATCACTCATATTTCAATTTGTCAAATTTTCACAATGCAAATAAAGAAATATTACCGTCAAAATTTAGGTGAAGACTTTCTTGTTTTATGATTGCGGCAGCGTTGACACCAGGCCTTTTCGTCTGTCTCTTCCGAAGTTTAGAAATCGGTATAACAGGATCAAGAGATATTACACTACGTATGTTTTCCGCAGCTTGATTACGATTTTCCTACATAAAATTCCGACTAATTGTAAGTATTTTTACCGTTTCATCGTTGATATATTTAATATGACTATACGACATAATTATCCAATTTAATATGAATGTATAGTATATAGTATGTTGAAATTGAAAAACATAAATACTTAATTTCACATGATACAATTTCACTAACCATTGAATTCGCTTCTGGCATTTTTTGACTAGATGATAATAGCCCACTTGGCATTTCTCCATCTGGTCTGAGGTGCCTAGATAAAGTTGGGAGTCTATCCTTCCTTTGAGTACGTATATTAACGGAATCTGGCTCATCTCTTCCATTTCCGTTGGGTGTAATAATCCTAGAAGAAATTAGGGGCTGCGCATTGAATTTATTTGCAAACATATCTTCTGATTGAGAGGGATCTGGAGCCCATGTGAACGTTGTTGACACGAGGCAAAAACTTATTACAATCAATAGCAACATCAGGATGAAACTCTTTTGAAGTCTCGACAGTCTGTTCCAGTGCTAACGAATTTTATTAATAGAAAAGAACTTTAATCGTAACCCATCCCAGGTGACCACATCACTATTCACAATGTTCATGCATGATAAAAGAAAGCTAACGAGAGTGGGCCGACTGTACGACGGAAATCAAGGAAATATAAAAATTAGGCTCCCCTGTGCCCTTACCCTGCGAATGCTGATAGGCCTACTGGAACCTCCATTGTCTTGGTCGTAGCTAACAGTTGGCGACGATACATAAACTGATGTGTATGGCACGTCCTCCATGTTTTATATTAAATTTACTACCTATATATCTTGCTTAGTTAGTTAGAAAGAATTAGAGAATGTCACGAGACATATATGTTTAACCTCACAGTATTAGTACTGAACGACTTATGCGTGGTCTTCATTGGTATAACAAGCTACATAGTTGTCAATTTGAAAGTTAAGAAATAAAATAAGATACTTGATAATTACTCAAGTATTCAGAGATCCGAATTTTAGCTTTTAAGGCTAGGAATAACTAACATTTATTATATTATAACTGATAAAATTACTATTGTGACCCTGCCGGAATATTAAATGGCAGAAGCAAAAAGTCTACCACGGGAGACTGGAAAATAATCCTACCTGACATGTATATTCTGAATGTAATTAAAATAGGACCTTCATGGCAGACATGTGAAGTAGATTTATCTCTTTCATTGGAGATTGAGAATGAGGTTTCGTTACAGTAGTTACTGCAACTGCGCTGGCTAGACTCGCTAGACGTGATTCGGATAAAGCAGCTAATAAGTGAGTCAAGTAGACTTTTCAATGTCTGTGGGATTAAATTAAATTAATTAGACCTCATACATCTGTTTGTTTCATTGCTTTACTTATTTTTTACTTTTATAAAGTTACCTGTAATCAGCTTGGGTAAATATGCCATGTAGTTGGTCATTTAATGAGTTAGGAGGACCGCGTAGCGTGAATAAATAAATTTAAATTTTTCCAAAACGCAATGCATCGACGTATTTATTGGAAGGCTGGTCACTGGTACGTCAAAATGAAGCCAATCGGTGTCGTTAAAACCTGGTGAAACACAAAAAAGAAACCCTTACTGAATACATATATGACATATTATCACAATTCATTCAAGTTTCACAAGTTTCGCATCGCATTGACACATACATATATTCTGGAATTAAAACAACTTTACACCTTTACTCACATACACACACATACCATCTCAAAGTTGTGATCCATGGATGCTGGAATGAAATGATTTGTGAAATCTATAATAATTCCCAGCCATCCAAATCTTGTTTTAGCTGCAGCAGCAAAAGCTGGCTTTGTCAATTCCGTATGTCATAATGTCGTACTCCGTTAAATATTAACAATCAATACGGGGTAGTCACTGAAGTCACCGCCTTCCGTTGCAGAGTTTTAAACTATTGGTCATATAATGATTTTAAGTTGGTTTCACGGTTGCCAAAGTCAGTGGGGACAGGATCAAGTGTTCGTTCACAGGAGCCAAATCACTAAAAACACTCACACATTCGATGAAATGCTTTTAATTGACAAATTGAGTCGAGTTGGATTGTCATCATGAATTTAACAAAGAACCATAAGCATAATATAACATGTCCATATTTATTTTTATGACATGTTTATGAGCGAGCTTTTAATACACGTTGCGTTTGGAGTTGGACTCGCACTCACGACGATGGCGATCATCACTATAATATTCTTCTACTTACACGGACGAGCATGCTATTTTCTTAATTAATTAACAAAACCCTATAAAATTACATTTGCTCCACATCCACCAACTCACACGATAATATATCACGAGTAGCCACCCCCACACCACACACCACCACCATGGCCTAAATCTTTGCACATAAGTAATACTGTACTACACACATATTACTACTTACAAAAAGTGTAAGTGCTCAATATATCCACACCACATGACATGAGTGACATATGACACATTTCACATGCACATTTTTTTATTTTATATCCTTATCAATTTCTTAAAACATCTCCGATGCAAAAATATGGAAACAGCTTTTTTACTACTATCCAATGTTTTTATAACCAATTGATTCCACATAAACTAAACTGCACATACAGAAAGGAAGACAAAACGAAGTACTTACACACACAACTTTCTCACTCTTCTCATCTCACTCACACACACCACATTTTTTATTTACTTTACTACAAAATTCCCATGCATGCATTAATATATATTTCCTCTTTCATGTAAAGAAGCTATTGGTGCACACAGCTGAGGGACTACATCTGCACAACTTCATGTGATCGAGGAACTCTCACAAGGCGCAATTCAATTGAAGTCGGTGTATAGAGGAGTAGGAGTAGGACAGAGCTAGAGCTCAAAGTTGATGTTGTTGTTGATGCACTTGATGAGAGAGAGAGATAACGTCGCTGCATTCGGCATTTTTTTTTAGTTATTAGTTAGTTAGTTAACTGATTGGTAATCACTAGGAAAGTTGAAGGTGAAGGTGGTGCACACAAGTGTTTTTATTCTTCCAGCTTCATTCATGGGCACCTCAAACTTTAGCCAGGCGTTCGTCCGTGTCCACTTCCACTACTGTTCAACAAACTGCATGTGCAATTAAAATATATTTTTTAAAGATGGGAATACTCCAACATTTTGCAGAGTGCCAGTCTCTTTTGGACTATTTAAAAACACTTCCTAATCATGTGGTGGATGAGCTGTTTGGACACCCGTCAGCATGCCTGGCTATATTTCGGTACTCCACTAACAATGAATAATAATAATATGAAATTATATTATAGCCAACATTTTTGCACACAGACTCATTATTAGTGAGAAATGGAATAGGCCATGTATGTATCGGCGAAGTAATCGTTGAAAATCTGCTTGATTCCAGAGAACTGCCGAAGCTGGCTCAAAACTATGTTCTGAGAATCCTTTATGTGGAGCAAGTAATCCCACAGGCCGTGGTTAGTACTTGGGTGTCTCAAACACATATGAAGTAAATCGAGTCATCTTCTAATTTCCTAATTTTTCATTTTTAATGTGCAGACATTGTATACGTGTGATATTTAGAGATTTCCGATGATTTAAGCTCAAGTAATTTAATTGCGTTTGCTTGCAGGGAGCATTCCGAAGCAGCTGAAACCATCTCTAGTCTTCGTGTATGGAAAGAGGTTATCATGCAAGGAGGCCTTCCTGGATGGATGCTTGACCATAAGTTTCGACATAACTTAAAAGTGGCTCTTCTGGGAGGGTATGTTTTAAAATCTTTTTCATTGTGTCATGTGTTGCGGAGTTCTTTAATCTAAACTGTAGAAATCCTACAGTCGTACCTCCATTAAATAGTATTATTGTTATTCACATTCACACACAGGGGTAAGCAGTGGACACGTAGTTCAAATTTGGATACTGATCCTAAACCACGGACTGTTAAAGATTTAGATTCCTATGCGCTAGAGCGATGGGAAGCTATGTTGCATTTTCTTACAGAAAAGCAGCAAAAAAATGACTCAGTTTCTAAAGACACCATTACCACTCTCACTCATTCTGGATTAATGTACGTAAAGAAAGGCTATTGGGTATAGTTGAAATATTTAGAAAAAATCATAAATGACATGAAGGAGCTGACTTTATTGACTTTGTGTTTAGGGAGCAGGATGACAACAGTCCGCCGTCTATAACAAACGAAGGTTTTCAGTTCCTGCTGCTTGACACGGCGTCTCAAGTTTGGTATTTCATTGTCAAATATCTAGAAACTGTGGAAGAACGTGGATTGAATCTCGCCGAATGCCTGTCATTTTTATTCTCCTTATCCTTCGCTACTCTCGGAAGAGATTACGGAACTGATGGCTTTGATGATAAGATGCAACAGTTTATGCAGCACTTGCGTGAATTTGGGCTAATTTATCAGAGGACAGTAAGTAAAATAAAACCACATTTGAATAAAGGTTGAAACGGTAGATGTTAATATTGTGAATGCAAATTGTGCTGAATAGAGAAAAGCCGGCAGGTTTTATCCGACGCGACTAGCCTTGAACTTAGCTTCCAGAAATAATAAAATTTCTTTGGACACTGAAAGACACAAGACTGGATTTATTGTAGTTGAAACCAACTATAGAATGTACGCCTACACAGACTCTGGTAATTAATATATCGACCAGTCGACAAGCAATATTAAATATTAATTGATTTGATTTTCAACTGTGTAATGTTAATACTTTAATACTATTTGTGTTCCACATTTATAGACCTTCAGCTTGCACTCGTTGGAATGTTTACGGATTTCCTATTTCGATTTCCCAATTTGGTCGTAGGCGTAATCACCCGAGATTCAATACGGCAAGCGTTAAGAAGCGGAATTTCTGCAGAGCAGATTATATCATTCTTAAAAATGCACGCACATCCAGAAATGATTAAATCGTAAGTATTTATTGTGCTAATGGTACTAACTAACTACGGCGCATAGGATAAATCCTTTGTATATTGGCTCATTCAGCCCATTGGCCAAACTAAAAATAACTAATGCATGATTATAAGTAAAGCAAGGCAATTGAAAGCATGCCTTGATGACAAGCACAATAAAAACAATAAAAAAAACTACTATATAATTTACATTGTATAACTCTTGTGACTCATAGATCCAAGAACGTAAATAACCCCTTGCCTCCCACCATTGTTGATCAGATTAGACTATGGGAAATGGAGAGGAACCGACTGACGTTTACTGACAGCGTTCTGTATAACGGGTTTTTGTCTCACCGGGATTACGAGGTGGTACGGGACTATGCCCAGGAAATTGGAGTTTTAGTTCATTCGTCTGATCAGAAACGAACGGTTGTTGTGAAAGGGACTGGTCATGATGATGTGAAGAAATTCTGGAAACGACATTCAAAATCGTCCTCATAAATGTGCAGCAGTAGTAGTAATAGTGCTGCCGGAGCAGTTACAAAGTTATTATATGCGTATAGGTATTTAAGGTAGCTAGCTAGGAATTTATCACTCTCATTCTAATTATAAATATTATTTTAAGACTCCGTAAATATTTTTCGTCTTATCAGTATTCTGTATTTCAAATAACTTTTCTTTAATTTAAAAAAAATGCAAACTGGTACAACTCTCCTATTGGGAAAAATTGTGTGTTGTAATGTTGTAAACGTTAAATGTTCATACATAGGATTTTTATATAAAGGGTGGTCCATGAATGACTTTGTGGTTTTAAATTTGAATAATTTATTAATTTCAACATTTACATAACTTTATGCGGTTACATCTGGAAGAAGAGGTATTGGGATTTCTAAAACTCAAATTTAAAAAATGCTTTCATCTAAGTGAGGGCCGTTAGCATCGACANAATAATTACATACATGACATGACATGTATTATTTGCCAACAAGTCTTCAACACTAAAACCTAAAACACTGAAAACCTGCATGCACAGGCATAATATTCATTAATCATCATACATATTTATCCACATTCCGCTCCGCTTATTTCCGCTTCATAAATATACTCGTGTTATTTTAGTGTGTGTTTTTGTAGCTGACGACGAACATGAGTCATGCCATGCCATGAAACAAGGTAGTGAGTGAGGCGCGTATTGTGAACAATTGTTTACGTTGTACTTGTATTTATGTACATGTATGTACATAATTTTGTTTATCAATCTATATATCCACTTATCCACTAACTCCACAATCCACACTTCCACAACATGAACGTTGTTGCGCAAAAGTTCATTCATTGACTGAAGTTGTAAAAAATAATAAATAGGTATTGATTACGGCAAATACCGGATTTTTACATTTGTTTCTGCACATTTAATTTTTAATGAGGTGAGTAAACGACAAACGTATACTTTCAAATTTCGGACTGATTGAGTAGAGCGTAACAATAATTGATATGTAGTTGTAGTTTGATAGATAGCTAGGAGGACTATATTGATTGCGGCAATCAACTAATTATTGTAACTTATTGTATTGTAACCTAACTTGTGTTAAAAAAGGTTACAGTTGGAAGTTTTGTGGTTGGATTCATGATTGCTGCGAACGGATGGATAACAACAACACTGACAGCTGATGAGAGTGAATCAATTGGGAATAGATGCGGATGGAGTGGACGTCCGGTCCTCCTGTGTGGTCGTGTCGTAACTTTGCTGAGGCGAGGGTGTTCATTGTTCACCAAAGTTGTAAACAAGTGTTCAGCCCTTCAGTTACGGAAAAGTGCATTTCTAATTGACTAATTTCTCGATTCCTTCGTACTGGCTACGGCAGTTGGACGTTTTGTTACTTTTAAAATTTTAACTAACTAACCAACATCGGGAGAGGCGAGGGGAGATTAGATAACTGTGTCAAGCGTCAAGCTTCACAGAGTGGACCAATTGAATTCCAATATCACACTGTAAGTCACATAAGTTGTGCATTATGATTTATGATGATGTTTGTATCTGTATTATACATAAACTATATATCTCATGCTAATATCGTGTGGCTTTAACCGTACCTTTAATACTTCAAATTTTTATTCCTAGGCAAGTCACAATGGGAGTCCTGGACTTGGAGAAGAAAAATAAGACTGTCCTTTGGTTTCTGCTGATGATTACCGAAGTATTCCTTCTATTAAACAGTCCTGTTACGTGCGCACCAGCTTCATTAACTCCGGGTGACCACAGCTTTTACGCTAGCCTTTACCAAAACGCCCCCAACAATAAGAATTGTTCCATACTACCGAAAGTAAAGCAAGAAGATGTTGCTCGCTCTCAGATTGATGAGTTATGTCATGATTTAGGGAATACTAATAAGCAACAAAAAGTCAAAAATTTGCCTCCTACGGTAGCTTTATGTATCGCCTTGCAAGATTTATTCCCACGAGTATGCGCGCTATCAGCAAACACCAATAATGCAACAGTCCTTACAGCAGTTGATCTCAACGAAGCAAACAATTTGAAACTATCAAATGTTTGTGAGGATCTGAATAATCATATCAAGCTGATTGAGCAACAGACAAAAAATGTTGCAGAAACTGAAAAGGATATGCAAGGGAAATGGCTTTCACCATTTCTGCTAACAGAGTCTGGGGTGAATGAAAAAATTGAATGTTCGTCAGCGTGTAGTAGTAGTAGTAAGGGGACCGCAAGTGTTACCGGTAGTAATGAAGTCAACCCTGCCTGCGTATTGCTTTTGCAAGGGTACAAAATTTATCGGAATGTGACATCAAAATCCAATCATACTAATCAGCCAATTACAGTTACGCATAATAGTATAGCTCCAGATAATGTTGACTCGTCGAAAGCTTCAATCAGTAACAGTAACCCTAAGAAGATGGATGAACATGTTGCAGAATCTCAGTCGGCACTGTCGGCAGGCAGTGCCAATACGAAGGGAATAGAACAAACATCGGAAGTTGACAAGACTCTAGACATCACCACGAATGCAGGAAACTTATTGAATCCCAATGAGAAGGTTCCCAGTGAGGGTGGAAACATTAATAGTATTAGTAAACCAGTAAACGATAAGGATGATGTTGGCACACAACATGAACTCACACTCAGCTCAATTCCAAAAGACCAGCCTGCTGATGCCACCAAAGGTGATAATGGTGCATTGAAAACAGATTTGAACTCGGCAGATGCCATTGGAAAACGTAAAAAGGAAGGAGAGAAATTGCCCAATTCGAAGAAAGCATCATCGACTACAGTAGCTTCAATTGACACCGCAATAAATAATATTAACGATCTTGTAACACCGCCCATTGAGAATGGAGTGCCTGTGGAGAAAGGGTCGTCGTCGTCACCTGTTCCTAATATGAACGAACCAAAGGAGAACAGCAATTTGAACATAAAAGACCAGAAATCAGTGTCAGAGAATACAGGTCAGGAAGATTTTCAGGAAGCTACAGCAATGGACAATTTAAAGCCACAAGAAGATCCTACTAGTAAAAAATCTGTCAGTAAGGGAGCTCCAGTTTCCCAGAAGAATAAAGTAGATGATGATACTGATGCATTAGCTGGCTTAGGAGATGATGACAATCTCAACCATATCTCGGATTTAAATACCAATAAGGTAGCAAAACCAGAAACCGACAATCCGGAGACCGAATTGGAAGAACCAAGTGTAGCTGAAAATTATGACGGAGAAGCGACATACAAGACGCAAAAGACCCGTTTTGGAGATAGACTTAGTGACAATGGCGACTTGCGGTTTCAGGGAACCACAATAAATGTATCTTTAAATGAATCAGAAGATACGGGATTTTTCAGTTACTTCCTGTTCTGTGTAACTCTCGTTGGTTTGTTGTATTTCGTTGTTCACAACAAGAAAAAGGTATGCGATATTTAGATACATCCAATCCAAAGACATTTCATTGCTATGATGCCGTTTATGATTGATTTAATTTTAAAATGTTCTTTCATTGGTTTGCAATAATCATTGAATAATGTTTTTGCAGTTGATCGCGTTTGTTGTTGAAGGCAAACGACCACGGAGCAGAAGTCGACGCTCTTCAAATGCAAGTGGCCAATACAGAAGATTGGAAAATAATTTTGATTGAGTATACTCGTGACGAGAATCTCGTCAGATTCGGTTATAGAGAATCCCGGTTCCTCAATCTCAAATCAAATAGCATAATAAGAAACTTGTATTTTGTAAGCAATGACATGACACCAAAAGCAGCTCGTAGTATTACATTGATTTTTATGCGACACAGTCGGTAATAGAACTTAGAATTCTCGTCAATGAATTTTCATTATTGAAAAGGATTAAGAAATTACCCTTTGAAATATGTTAGTGTGTAATCATTAATTATGAAATGCGAGATCAACTTCTGTTCCTACATCCCCCCAATCAATTTATTTGTTCATTCTCGGTGAAGATAAAACACGTAGCAGCTTTTATTAGTCATTCTCATCAACTCTCGAAGTATGAACGACTTACTACGACAGTCCTATTTACGTTTTGATACCAGCATTCATGCCAAATAAATGAACTAATGCTGGATTTTGTGATAAAAATGAAATAAGCAATCTATATACATCGATATATCATACGGTATTGTAATTAATATGCATTTATACTTTACTATTTCTTAACGAAAGTTTACGTTTGCACATAATTATGCTGTTATTTGTTGTACGTTGTACCTAAATAATAAAACTTTTATAACACTTTTTACGTGTACATGAGAAGGCTTATTTAACTATAATTATTTTGTTATACTATACGAGTGAATAATACATGCCAGTCTAGAATTAAAGTATGTAATAGGTAAAAAAAAAGGAATACTCGGTTTGGTACATAATTAGATGGACATTATTATACTAAATTGATGATTTGCCTCCACCGTTTACTTAATGGCTACAGCCTACAAGCAATAGGGTCTTTTTACATAGGTATGTACATGTAAGGTAAATCCGCAAGCCTTAAATTGAAGGTATATTAATATTATGTCGTGTCGTCAAATTACTTCGGCGCGTTGGATTACACTACCACCAGTCTTCGATGAACAATTTTATATTGAATTATAACAGTAGAAGAAGAAGTCGAAGTTCACAAAGTTAAGTTTTTACCCTTGTGCTGATCGTACAGTCAGCAAAACTTTAAACTGTCCGAGTAGAAACAGAAAGTAATCGTTAATGAAACCCATATATCTTAATTGTAAAAGAAACAAGTATAAATGTTCACAAGATGCAAAGAGTTTTTTTATAACTTGGTGATGACTAGTTTTCACGAAGCAAAAACCACCTTGTAAAAATCAAAACTTCCTATGGCGTACATGTATTATTACTCTACCACCTTCATACCAGCGGAACGTAGGAAAATGATACAATAAAGTACAAAAGTTCTCACTTGAGATCATAAACATTATAAACAAAAATCTATAGGTTGCATATTTATGCACAACATTGAAAATCACTGGTATAGCATTATCACTGGTGGTGAAACGTAAACTCTGCAACTATCGAAAGCACAGTGGCTGTGTGTGGCTAATATAAAATTGCATTAGAAGTCTTCTTATGGATTATTGCAAAAACATGAGTCTTGTGTATTTTGACGTATCCATTCTAAATACTTCGTGATCCGAGTATATACCCCTGAAATGATACAAAAATGGAAATTCAAGGTAAATTGGTGATAACGACAAAGAAAATGAAAAATCAACCCTACTAGAATAAGTCATGTTTATTTTAGTACCTGGAAAGCTTGCCCTAGCGCAGCCTTGACCCCAACTTACAATACCTATAACATACTTTGTTCCCTCTTTGCTTGCTATCCTCTCGTAAGTCCTCCCAATTTAAAGGGCCTCCACTGTCCCCCTTTAAAAAATATTATAATCATTAATAAACTTGGGTTATAGTTACTCGGAACTAACGTTTTTGAAGAAAATATATACTTGACAAGCATCCTGCTTTCCTTCCGGATGTCCGGCACACATCATCGTGTCCGTAATTTCCCTCGGTGTGTATCGTGTTTGGGTTCTGCATTCCTAAAATCCCAATAATAAGCATTAGACAAGAACACTTTACACGTACACACTCAAGCTTATATTTTATATGTCAGAACAATAAGTACCTCATTTGACATTATTGGCACCTCAACCTCTCTCAAAATATGGGAAGGTCTGCCTTTCTCCTGCGTACGACCCCATCCCGCGACAAGTCCGTGTTCCTCTGTGAAGTCTTCATCTTCTAATTGACAAATCAAACCAAAATTACACAAAATGTGGAATGGATTAGGGATGTCCCCGAGGCCTTATTGTTGGAACGATTGATTTCATCATTTTGCATTTTACTTTAAGCGTACTCGTATTTTGTATTAATATTTTATTGAAACAGACCTAAATCAATGGGAAGGCAAGCTGGAGCTATAGATCTGCGAAATTTCATAGGCCTTTCAAGTCGCAACAAGGCAATATCATTGTGAAAGTTGGCCCTGTTAAATCCAACGTGTCTAATGATAGTTCCAATTTTCCTATATTCTGTATCAGACTCCTCCGTAAAATTCCTGTCGTGCTCCCCAAACACAATTGTGATTTGATCTTTTGGCACACCATGAACACAATGAGCCTAAAAAAGCAGGCAACGATTTATATGAATTTCTGAGTTTCGAATCCAGTATTGTATAATAACATCCGGGTAACTTACAGCGGTCAACACGTAACGGTCCGAAATGAGCGTTCCACCGCAGTAGAATTTGCCCTTGTACATTAGAGCAGTAAGCCATGGATAAGAATTAATCTCTGCTACTTTTCCTCCGACAATTCTCTCTTCGCGGTAGCTGATTCCACAAGCTAATTAAGCGAGGGCATTAGATATATGAATATGATTTTGAAACTTTTAAATTCTATTTTCTAATGCATTTTTTGTAAACTATATTTGTACTTACTGCATTCCCTGCATTCACTTGGGAATCGTAACAAATCTGCAAGTCCTCGAAACTGAAAAACATTAAATGGGCAAGTCAAGACCAGGAAATCATCCCCTTCAAAACGGTAATTCAACATGTCAAGAACAGTATTAAACTTTGTACAAACAAATTATTGAATGTTATAGCTCAGTTCAAACCACTGTCATATATTCAGTGCACGTCACTTGATTACTCGTCAACATGAAGTACGACACTTGCAAAATACCAACGAGCAATTAGTAGTCAGGCGTCCCTAGTTCTGTTAACTCTCGAGATTCTTCGTTCATCGTACTCAAAATTTACTGAAATCAAAACTCACATTTTAGTTTAGGTACATTTAAAATGGTCATATCAAAGCTATCCATGCATATTATTCTTCATTCATTCTCTACATAAACACACGCGTATGCGTAGGAAAAAGACGTTAAGCGTTCGACTACATGAAAGTGTGACAGCGACAACTTAATTTACGTACACACAAACATTTCAACTTTTATATCTGGTAACACGCTAAAACATTTTTTTTTTTATATATTTCTTCGACAAAGTAATCGTGAAACCCGCAACACTTTTAGTAATTTAAAACCAGTTACGTTCATCTGATTTAAATGAAATGCATTCTGCACACGAGTCAAGCGACCATTGACACTTTTAAATGTGTCCTTCCTTTTGTCTACATGAAGATACATTCGGCGCATTACAGTATTAATTGCAAATAATAGCGTTTTGCAGGACTACTGCTCTCTGTCATATAGGAGCAAAGAGCAAAAACATTAAAAACAAATTCAATGAAAAGGGTGTTTGCTAACACACAACGGCTGGCAATACTTAGAATTTGTTAGACTAAACGATTAATCAATCCTAACAGCAACATCACACAGTGCAACCACCCAAATGTAAATCATTGTACGGACGTAAGGAGTAAAGACATGTGCATATCTGCCAAGACGCAGACCGAAAGAAATATATAGTAAAAGTTGACACTTGGCTTGCTCCCCCCCATGCTTGTTTTGTTATATTCTTCCTTCGATTTCGATTAGGTAAATTTTCTTGCGTATTGTCATAACCAGATATTCAAGATCAACCTTACCCATAATAGTTGTGATTGTGACTAAAGAACATAAAATATTCCATTTTTTTATCTGTCTAAAAGAATTATTAAATCCAGTTTCAATTCCACGTGAAAATATTGTTCTAAAAGTATCCTGACCACTCATCACCTCTATATTTAAACTGGTACACATGTTAACTACGATAACAAAACTTCATACTGCATG
Organism: Dicranocentrus wangi; assembly: GCA_036850665.1. Classification (NCBI taxonomy): domain Eukaryota; kingdom Metazoa; phylum Arthropoda; class Collembola; order Entomobryomorpha; family Entomobryidae; genus Dicranocentrus; species Dicranocentrus wangi. Next base: position 8,026 of record JAANSN010002118.1, on the reverse strand, counting down.
ATTTATCGGTAATGACAATCAGCAGTAATGACATATTTACGTACTTCGGTTGAAACTCCTCTGAAAGTTTGCAATTTAAAACATTAAAAATGGAAAGGAAAACATGGTCTATGAAATAGCTTATTACTCATCCCATATAGGTATACAAGGTGCACCTGTATTTCTTCGTGGTTAATTTAAGAACTTGTCGAGGAGATGCAGTAGTTAAGAGTCTTGGTGCATATGTCTTGAAAGCTCAAGTCTGCAGTGATTTTAGTATTCTCTTTAGCCTAGTTAGGTCCTAGTTTTGACTAGATGGGATAGTCCCAACAGGACACACTAATAAGAAAGACTGCATTTGCACTTGTATCATCAATTACAGGAAAAACAGATTCAACCTTTTCCCCCACAATTTGCCTGAAGAAATGAAAATGTATCTCTAGCTAAACAAGGGGCATGTGTAAAATACCTCGCTAATTGTCATTATTATTACAGGTCCTGTCGCAAAAGATTGCTTATTAACTGCACCAGACTCGACTCGAGGCACAGCATCATTTCTGCAAGTTACAATAGAATGGAAGAATGGAGTCTTAACCTTTTGTTTCCGTACACCCATGCAATTATTGCAATCTTAAAAGTAAACTTGGTTTTAATCCTCAGTCCCTTTCTCATGCATGCACCTCCTTTGTTTTTCTATGCATCTCACTAAACGCTGCCGATAGATAGTCTATAATTTGTAACATGTGTGTGCACCAAATGTTTTAATTGAGTAAATATCAGAAATCAGAACTGAGTCGCATATAAAACGGTTTGTCTTATCGTTGAAAAATGCATGATGATGATGATACGAGAAACAAAATATTATGCATAAAGTATAAACCCATAAAACCAAAAAATTAAGTTCATCATGTCTTTAGAGAGCTTTACTCTTTTTTTCTTACAGAGGGGCCTTTCTTTGCAGCTTGTTTCAGAGAAGTGAAGATGAAGACTTCATTTGCATGCTTGGGAGCAAACCCTGCAAGCCTCAAATCATTATAATTTTTTCTACAGCAGCTTAAGATGGAAACTGGTAGCAAACGGCAAGCGCATAGTACCCAATGATTCCTTGGTCAACAACTTAAAACAATCCTATCACTATCGCATATGCGATCATTCGATCAATAATATATGATGATCAAAGGCTTTAGCCCTCCTGAACAAATTATAAGTATTAGTTTACCCGTTCATCTTACACGCTTCTCATTAAACAAAGCTGGTGACTAGGTAAAGCGAACAAAACAATACATAATGCCTATTGACGAGGTACACAATAAGCAACAAATTGTTTGCATTTGTAATCAAATATCTGCAATATCCAAGCTCTTCATGAATTTACATGAATGGATATGCTTTAAAAAGGCACAATTCTGTGCATCCATATCCTACAACCGCGTTGTCGTTACTGGCACCACTGGTCATTGCACACGCGTAATATTCCTCAGAGTTGTGTGATGTGTGTAACACTAACACCTTCATTGTAAGCAAATTGGACAAGATTGATTTTTTTTTAAACTTTTTTTGTATTGTGGGCATAAAAAAGCAAGCAGCACCACCTAACAAAGACCTTCTTTCGATTATATGCAAGTGCAAAATTGTTACTCATATTGTTTACTCTGATTACTAATTCATTAAAATTGTGGGCTTTCTATGCATAATATTAGTAACCCTTTTTTGTGATTTGCCACTATTCAATACTCCCTAATAATCCAAATCTCCGTCAAAAACTTGTGTAGCGTAGCCTGAGGAGAATCTCTGAAAGCAAAGATATAATGAATGAAACCTGTTAAATATGGTGTACGTCTAACCGGGAAGGAGGTCCCTAAATGAAACCAACAGTGTTTATGTTGGCCGTCTCGAACAAACCAATTACTACAAACTGTGTATATCATATATGCTAGTTACAGAGAAGATGTCAAGGAATATGAGTTAATTACTCGTAAAGTTTTCCACCAAAACGTCATTGATCGATATTAGTTCAAACTACCATATATCATTGAATTGCGTCCTGTTCATGGTCAAGAAAAGTGAAAAAGTATAAAGTCACTGGAGCACCAGTTTCACTTTCTACTACTGCCCTATATACATGTATAGTAGTAGTAGTTCCGTCAACGCAGAGAGGAAAAAAGCCTTGAGCTGTGCACTACCATGCACAACAATCGGCCGTATCCCGTTGTTGTCCCATGTAAGAAGTCGTCGTCATGTCTTTCGTATGTGTAGTAGTGAAGAAGTAAAAATAGATGACCTTGGGGAACCGAAACCATACTGTACCTTTTCCTCTTGAAGGACCTTACGAAGATGTCTGGAGTACTCTTGTGATTCACCGGATAGAGTATCGTTTTCCCCATCCGTTGTCAAATTCAAGGCTGTTGGAATCGGAGATACAGATTTCCCAAAAAGTTTTAGGGACGGTGCACCAAAAACTCCGACATGGAGAAACTGTGAGAATTGCGTAATCACTGCTAATCCTACTAGTATAGAGCTGTACGAATTGCTACTCTGTGCTGGCATCTTGAAGCCGTCGTGCCACGTCCCTATGAATTCCACGTTCTGGATAACGAGAGTAAAAGAAAGTAGTTTAAGTGAACGCGGAAACACTGCTGTAAAAAATTGCGAGTGGAGGGTGCTCCTCAACTAAAAACCCTTCTAGCTCGTCGTCGTCCAATGCGAATGTCAATTTCACTCTTCACCGCGATCCTTAGCGCTTTCCGCAATCAAAGTCACTTGTGCTATTACGCTCAGCGGAGAATTTACACACAGGAGTCAAAAATAAATCAGAAAAGGATTTTGTCACCAGAGAAAAACTTTTTTTCGAAATTATGTTGTTGGCCGGTTCCCAAAATATCAAACTGAGCGAGCACGCCAAGCTGATTAATGACGAGCCGCTCGACCTGTTGTTAATGATGTGTACGTAGTGTAATAATAATGCAGAATGTAGTAACGCGAGAGAGGAAGGAACGTCCCTTGCTTCCCTTCCTTCCTTCCGTCCTGTACGTCGTCGTTCTCCGTCGTTCGCGATCTCTTAAAAAGACTCACTTGAGGTGAAGTGGAAGGAATGGCTGGTAACTGGTAACCCACACGGCCCAACAATGTGTTGTTGGTTGATAATGTGTTATTCTGTAAAAATGTGTTTGGTGCTATATCAATAAGTGCACAGATATATACATATTGCTTATTGCTTGTTACTAGTAGCCAACCCATATCATATCATCAACATTCATATTATTATATATAACGTGTGTGTGGTAGTATTTTGGTTGTGTGTCTTGTGTAAAAGGTAGCAGTTCAGTGGTGATGATTGTCGTATATATTGCAGCAGCAACAACAACAATGACAGTCAGCAACTGTTGCACTCGCTGTAATAGTGGTAATAGTAATAGTAGTAAGTAATACTAATAGTGAGTGAAAATGTGCTTCTCCACTTTCTAAGACGACACAAACGCACCAGCAGCCAAAGAGAGCCCAAAAGAATCAAAGAAAATGCAGACACAGAGGCAGCTGAATGCAAAAGATTATATTTGCTTGTAATAGGTGATACGACGACGACACGAAATAGTAGTATATACTAAAGAATGAACGACATTTTACTCCTCTTTTTCTGTAGAGATGATGATGGGATGCGAGTATATAAGTGTACATGATTGTTATTACTGTGTGTGATGTTATGCAGTGTGTAAATTTTTTTTCATTTAATACATTTCCTAATAATACTGTATTTAGTATTTTTAGTGGGAAAAAGGAGAAGAAGGTTGTAATTGGAGAAGCCTTTGATACCTTTGCTTTGCTTTGTATTAAAATGCTGGTCAATTACCACCAGATAGGAAGGAGTAGTAGTTGGGCAGTTGGCAGTTATTGACAGCTCATGAGTGACTTCAGAAGAGAGCACGGCAGCTTCACTTTGTTCCCTTTGTTGTGGTTTTTAGCTATGCAACAAACATACCACACGATAATCTATATCCACAATCCACACACTTGATCACAGGGCACCACACAACCACCACCACCACGACGGATATGTGCATATATGTATATGCAAATATTTCAACCTGCGTAGCACTGCGTAACGTAGTTTGTTTGTAATTCGAATGGAGTAATAAAGATGATAACAGCAACAGGGGGATAGTTTGATCAAATTGCTTCTGCAACAATTAGAATTTATCACCTTTCTACTACCTATTTCATTACAAGTTGAAATTTTTTTCCCGACCACACAAAAAACTCGTGTTGTACTTCGACACGTTTGAATTGATAAGTGAACACTTTTGCTGACTCTCTTTGAACTAGCCAAAGACCTTTGGAGGTCTGATCATGAAACATTTCCTTTACACAAGATTTTATATACATACTTACTTCCTTTCTAAAAGGTGCCTTTGCGCGCATCACACTGTCTTTGCATAGTATGTATATATCATCACCACCACCACCCTTGACGGGCTCTTTTGTAAGCTATAATAGCTATATCATTGGCTTTTGGTTATCTGCTTCACAAGACTGAAAAATTGTGCCATAACGCATCCCAGCAATTACAATCAGAGCAATCACTCGTTCGCAAGCATATAATATTCATTATAGTTTGTGATTCATTTGCCAATTATTCAGAATGCTTCAAGGGAATTTGTATATGGGTCTTCCAGATGATAATTGTCGAGTTTTACGCGTTTTGTTTGTTGCATCATCATTAATATGTAATATATATGTCACACACATACATTCATAAATTTTCCCCGTCGAAGCACAACGTCAATGGTCCAAGTACCCCATTCAGAAAACAGGAGACACGTTGGATTTAACGCATTACGCAGTTAATTGAACAACTTAATCCATAAGTATACATTTTTATCGTCCACATTTGGCATAAAGAGAGGGACTTTTTCCTTCTGTCGGTTTAATCTAGGTATGCAATGCGCCTTTGTACAAGGTTAAAGCGATCATATTCTTTCACAACTGGAGTTATTTTTTGGGATTTAGGAATTGAGGTGAAGAACATCTGCGGACTGGAATTTAGTATTTCATTGCCAATTGTTATTATGTTTTATAATCGTCCTGGCATACTCATCATGAATACAATACCTGTGTGAGCCCAAGATCCTGATATTTGAATGGATTTTGGAAACGTTCACTATAGGTTGGAGTAGGAATCACTTGTAGTCAGAAAAAAGTTATGACTATGACATTGGGGGTTTTCAGATCTAGATTATTGCTAAGTAGCTGTTTTGTACCAAAAACTTTTACCTGTCGTTTTGGAATTGGGTCACCGGTATTACGTATTCAATGCAAGGAGCATGTGTGCCAGAAGGTAACGAGCAAGAATCGTCACTATTTTTCTTTTTACTCATACTTCACCCTCTTTCATACCCTAAGTATGAATGACGAGGACGAGTCATGTTTCGTTCCAATGAATGTTGGTATGTCCTTTTAAGAAAAAGTTCTTATGGACGACGAAACTAGAATCAACAACAAGAACTGTACACATACGCAACGCATACCTGCATGGTTGACACACAATAGCAGAGAGTAAACAATGCTCATTGCATAAGGTATTCGTACGGTTTGTCTGGTTTTTCACAATTTCTAAACAAAAATGACCTTCTAAGAAAAGTGAATTTGAGCAAACAAAACGGGAAACCCTGCTGGCCCGAAGACTTATTTTAAGCGTGAATACCCTCGACATAATCTTTTGATGTATGTTTTCAGTCAATGCCAGCCCATCCGGTTTCCACAATTGGACCTACCTAAGTGCTAAATGTTGTCATCAAACCCCAAATTATGAATCTGTCGTTTTTTCTATAGCCGGCAGCAGGGTTCATTAGTTTTGTACGGCTTAAGTTTACAAGCACAATACCTTGCACGTACTACGAACTACGAACTACTCCATCGCAATCAGTATATCAGCAAAATCAGCATATATCCGTGTAATTAACAAAATATTTGACTAAATTGTTAACACGTAAAACCAAAGCAAGCAAGCGTTGGAAATAATGCATATAACATAACAATATTTGTGTACCCCTTTGTTGAGCATTTCATCCAATTAATTACAATGCAACATGACAGAAACATCTAGTGCTCATCAATCAATGATTATTTGCAAAATGTGCATGCTCACTGCAGATTTTATTAAGGGCCACGCCACAAGGCATGTCTCGTTATTGCACACACACGTTTCCCTTTTCCTCTCCTCTAAACTCCTTGGCATAGGTTTCAGTTTCAGTTCAGCAAAAATTATATCACACTAACAACGGAAAGGAAGAGGAATGTACTAGTCAGTAATGTACATTAATACTACCTACATTACGTGCTTATATTACAAAACAAACACGTGTGTGTGTGTGTGCAAGATGAGAACGATAAGGTGCTTCGAAAAATTCTACTGGGAATGCACGAGGCAGGCAGGAGGTAGTATTTAAAATAAAATAAAAAACAGGGTTTCATCATTACTATCACATTTACTATAATATAAACTCCGTTTTTGTCTTGTTTATATTATCATATCGCCCATCCTGCTCGTCTTATGTTAGAAGGAAGAAATAACACAAATAGAATAGTTAGTTGCACTTACAACTTTTAGTAAATGAAAACCATTATAGCAGCGTTTTAGACAGAGAAGCAGCAAATTTTTATGACTCACCACCACCATATCGATAATAACCGTCAATATCATTATCATCATAATAATAATCATACTTTTTGGAAGAGACTTTCTCTCCTATGATGCGTATAATATGTATATTATGATAATTGTGAATGTTGATATTTTAGGCATTCCAATAATTGCAACTCATGTCAAGCTTTGAGATCATTTCAAGGGATTTTTCTTTAAAAAGTGTCTTTTTGCCAACGGCATGTTACAGTGCAGTTAAAGAATATAAAAGTTTGTGATTTGTGACAATGCGAGTGACATATCAAAGTAAAAATTCGAATGGAAAAACTGGTATGTTGCTCACACTACTGGCATATATTTTGCATTGCACACAGGGAAAAATGAATGTGATAATACCTATAACTACTACTGCACTGCGCAGATTGTACATTACACACATATATAAGATGTGCAAAAAGGAAGTGCACAAAGTCAGTGGAATTTATTTTTTGCTCTTCATGCTGGGTTCAGCTGTGGTGTGGTTGATCATGATTTAGATGATGATAATACTACGTTTGAATATTTTAGGCAGCTAACCACAATCAGTTTTGTGTGAATGTGCGTTGTTGCATATACATATATGTGTCATATATGTGTAGGCTTGGCATTTGATTCGAAAATAATCAGATGTACAATTGAAGAAACCGAAAGTTCTTTATTTTTCTGCATGAGAGTATTAGCCTTGTGAAGTGAATTTTGGCTTTAAAAGCTGGTTCGTAATTGAGGATTTTCCCGTGGAGTAATTTTGGCATTATTTAATACCTACGCAGATAAAATACCACATCCCCAACTACATGTAGTTTAGCTATGCAATTCAGCGTGAGTGGTCGAAAAATTTAGCGTCATTCATACAAACAAAAACAAAATCTACAAAACACCATTTAGATCTTCTTCATCATCATCATTACACAGTTGTTATTAAGAGAGCTTTGTCATTCTAGTCAATTACATGTATGAACATGAACACTTAAAACATTCCGTGCTTTTAGAAGACACAAGGTTTGCATTTAGTTAGGTAGCTATTAGCTATGCATTGTAAAAATTCGATGATCTTTTGTGAACTCGGTGTGTGCATGCACATTTCTTGACCTATCATCCTCACTTAGCTATTGGACTTTCAGAATAGTAAGTGGTTGTATCTTTTTGTGTGTGGTAAGTAAAGGAAATCATTTCTTGGATATTAGTTTGGAAATAAAAAACCCATTTATTTTTGTCAACCACTGTCGCACGCCTTCAATGTAGCGGAAATTATATTGATGATCACAGGCGCGTAACTTGTTATTGCATAACTTATAGGTTAGAGAAAATCGAAACCAGAAAATTTTAAAACCCCAAGCATGCATGTAATGAAAGGAAAGGAAAAGGCACATG
>JAANSN010002117.1:0-26556 GCA_036850665.1 Dicranocentrus wangi | reverse complement strand
TTTTTTTGGCTCAATGATTATATTGAAGTGATTCATCACAGCTGATTTATACGTGACTCTTCTATCGAATTTTTAATTGGGAGGTTAATTAGTTAAAGATTCGTTGCTTTGGTAACATTAATTTAGACATTAATAATAGTATTTAGTATTTAGTTAGTTGGATGGGCTAGGTTTTTTTGCACGTAGGGTTGTATCGAGTTTGGAGTAACTCGTCATTTGAGTCACGATGGAGGAATGTGGGGGCAGTAGCAGGCAACCCGAGGAAGCAGTATCTACGAGTGAAGGGGATCAGTCCCCTGGAGGAGATGATGATGGGCAAGCTGCTGCTGCTGCAGCCGATACCGAACTCGGGCCACTTACACTTGACACGATCCCTGTTGAGGTTAGTTTTTTGCTACACTTTTTTATTCCACTTTATTAAATTGCACTTTCGTTTTCGTTTGATTACTTGTTCTACTGTTCCCTGTAGGTGCTACTGCAAATCTTCAACTTTGTGGACGCGACAGACCTCCTCCGTAAGGTTTCCCTAGTCTCAAAGTACTTCCACGGCATCCTCTCCAACGAGATGACCTGGAAAATCAAGCAAGAGAAGAGGTGGGGAGGAAGTGGACCTTGCCAGTACCCACCCATCGACTGTAACGCACTAAACCGTATTCATCGTGTACCTAAATGCTCACATCTTTTTAGTTTTATATTATTGTTAATTCGTTGTAGTGTTCGAGGAGAACCAGGACACGACAGACACGGCGTCCACAGACTCGTCAACGTACTACTCGAACTCGTTCACCCCGTCGACCTTTCCCTGGTCCAGAGCGTGCGTCAAACGGGAAGAACAAATCAAGTTGTGGAGCTCACTACCAGATACCGGGTCACCAGCTTCAACAGTGCGATCTTCTTCGATGGTTCACACGCAGGTCAACTCGCACATTGGATGTATAGACAGTGTCCACTTGTTCCTCAGGGGAGACACCATGATGCTCGCTTGTGGATCCAGGGATAGGACCATTTCTCTTTGGAACGTGGAAACTATGCTCAGGGAGGCGACTAATAACTGTCCTACCAACACTCAACAGCAGCAGCACCAGTCTTCCAAACTCAAAATCCTTAATAGAGCACACGACGGCTGGATATGGGACTTTGGGGTCAACTCTAAGCAGTTGATTAGCTGCAGCTGGGACACCAGTGCCAAGGCCTGGGATTTTTACACTTTTCAGTCTGTCGGCGAGTTTAGGTAATAGATAGATATCTATCAATAGATAGATGGGTTCCTGTTCACTCATTTTTAGTAGTAAATAATATATGATAATATTTCGATAATGTTGTTGACTGATTGCAGAGCAACTTCAGCGCTCCTGTCTACATCTATCCTTAATAGAGCACACGACGGCTGGATATGGGACTTTGGGGTCAACTCTAAGCAGTTGGTTAGCTGCAGCTGGGATACCAGTGCCAAGGCCTGGGATTTTTACACTTTTCAGTCTGTCGGCGAGTTTAGGTAATCGTAACCGACGATCAATAGATAGATAGGTTCCTGTTCACTCATTTTTAGTAGTAAATAATATATGATAATATTTCGATAATGTTGTTGACTGATTGCAGAGCAACTTCAGCGCTCCTGTCTACATCATCGACCGAGTCCCTGGTATCGCTGGGTAGCTTCAACAGAAAGGTGTACTTGCTGGACCCACGGCAGTTCTCAAAAACGCAGAAGCCGATCCACACGTACACGCCACACACCCGCTCCGTCCTGTCAGTAGGACTCGACTCAAACTTTGTGATATCTTGCGGGGAAGACGGTTTGTGCGTGAAGCACGACCTGAGGTCACAGAAGACGCTGTCAACTTTTAAGCTGTCACCAACTGACTCTGTGAGAAACCCTTACCCGACGTGCATGTCATTTCGAGAGACGACAATAAACCTGCCGTACTTCTACGTTGGGGACAACACTGGCACGATCCACCTAGTGGACCTGCTCCAGTTCAGAGTGGTCGATTCGTACAAGTTGCACAACGCTCCGGTCCGTGGAGTGTTCCACAACCTGGGGTCAGTGGTGTCCTGTTCCAGGGACGGGAAGCTGCTCGTCAGAGATCCGTGTTTAGGGATGAAGTGCATTGGGGACGCGGACGTCGGGGATAAGATCGAGCTGCCTTGCGTACACAGTCTCAACAATGTCGTCGCTTGCGGTGGCGGGGATGGCATTGTTCGCGTTTGGGGAGAAACTCTGAATTAATTACAGGGTCTCAAGCCACTCACTTGCCTTAAATCTTTATACCAATACAATACTAATATTTTTAGTATTCTCTCAATCTTAATAACTAAGCTTGTTTGTACAGACTGACTACCAAAAAAATGTGAGTTAATTATAATGTGGCAGCTACACGCATATTGTAAAAAAACAATAGTACTTCTTCCGGATTGTAATGCCGTGTATGTAACTCTTGTGTGGGGTATGTAATATTATGTATATTTCTACCAGCAAACCGCGAGGTATACCAATACCAGTGCAACATGTAACGCTTTAAACCGTATTATTAACTAATCTTTGTTCTGTTTTTGTATTAATTGTATTAAATAAGACTTTTTTATTTAAAAAATCAAAGTAATAATAATTATTTAACAATCGAGTACACATGATACATCTCTCTAAAACTGTACGATTCCTAAACATTGCTGGCATGAGCTGATGACGAGGATGATGATGATGCCCTCTGGACACGAGTTTTCAGGGCTGACGTTAGCGTCAACGCATCCGATATTGACGTGGTCTGCAATAAATTAAAAACATTTATGCTTGAACACTAAAGCCACGATTGATCCACAAGGAATGCGAAGTTGAGATGAAACTGTACCATGATGAGAAAAATCCTAAGGGCAGAAGGTCCTGCTCCTCCTGCGCCCTCCCCTTGTGTTGGATCGTCGTTGGTAGTGGTGGTGGTGGTGTGGCTCTCGGTACTGCCAGGACCAGCTTCTAGGTCAACAGCCATGATTCTGACCGACTTATCACTCGCCTTCTCCACCCGCATCCCTTCCCACACTTTCGTGTTCAGCATCACTCGAAGCGAGCCTTTTGTCCTTATGATTAGTCTAGACGATGCTACACTACTACTGTTTTGAGTCGATGACGTCTCTGAAGAAGAGTCGCTGCTGCTCCTCGGCTTTGAGTCATTCAGGCGAAGCTGACCTCGGCCACGCTCGATCCACGAGGACGTGACTCCGTCAAATATAAACAGTCTACACTGCAACTATTTAATCCACACCAACCAACATCATTTTAAATATTTCAACAATCTACATAATAAAACTAAATGAATCGAGGAGAACGTTTATATACCTGGAGGACGTTGACTTCATCCTCCTCTCCAGTGATGACAGCGGGTCCAACAGAACTACTGCTACTGCTACAACTATTATTCCCATCATGCGTAAAAACTTGTTTGGAGTCCTCCGGGGAGGAGACGAGTACGGCAGGCTTCTTAGTATCAGACGCATGCTCATCCTGCTCCACCTCTCCCCCTTCAATTTTCCGCTTGACTCCAGCAGAGCTACTACTACTACTACTAGGTAAATTTTCCCCATCGGCAAGAGGAATGACACGCTCAGACAAGTTGCTCCCGAACAGGAACCCACCGGCGGGTGCAGAAGAGGAAGAAGAAGATACTCCAGAAGGACCTGGAGCAACTGTCGCTGATGACGAAGGAGTAGTAACAACAGCAGGATTATTATTGCTCACTCCTTGAACACCACCACTCTCACCTTCCCCTTCCGAGTCTTTCTCCAGAGGTACGAAATGTGGGATGGCAGGTGGCTGCTGCACACCACCACTACTACTACTACTACCACCACCACTACTGCTAGAAACACTGCCCGTGTTCTTCGCTCCTGCAGTTGGGATCAGCTTCGGTGGTCTGAGTACAAAACTACTACTGGATCCTGTGCTTCCAGCCGTCGTACACGCCGTAGAAGACGTGAGCAGTGGCGACTGCGACGAAAACTTGAACGCTGAAGGGCGCAGAATGGGCCTGCTGGATTGCGTTGCCTGCTGCGACGAGAACGTCGTCTGGTTCGACGTGAACGGGTTTGACAACGAATTCGTCTTCGGCTGGTAGCCAACTGGACTGCAGATCGATCCTATAACACACACACAATGCCAGGTATTATAATTGAGAGTTTATAAATATTTTATAATATAATAAACTGTTAAATCAGAAATGAACCTGTAAATGGAGGAGTGGTGGTACCATGAGTTTTGCTGGTATTGTCAGTAGAGTCATCGTCCTCCCTGTCATCCAGGTCGACACTCCTCCTCGGGAAATGGACGACGCCAGTGACGTGAGCTATGGATCCAAGACTATCTCCATTGTTAGTAATCCCGTCACTGCTACTGTCGTCATCGTCGTCGTCATCGTCATCGCTCTGGTTATCATTGCTGTTCCCCCTGGAAGCGCCCCTTATCTGCTGGCTGTTCTGCAGCTTTGGAGGTGTCGTGTCACTGCTGCTTATACTAAACCCGGGCGGCGATGAGGATCCGCTGTTGTTATCCTCTCTAGCTACTCCTACACAAACAAAACACGTCAATTGAGATTAAAACTAAGCAGGATTTGTCATTAGTTAGTAGTGTTCCAGATAGAGTTGAAACTATTTCACGGAAATGTAGTAACAACGTGATGAGTATTAAACTGACCATCCCTAGCAGAGGAGGATGAAGTTGTGGACACAGCCGAGTCCTGTTCGTGCTGCTGGAGGCTATTCCGCTCCTGCTCCGCCGTCGTCTCTCCACTGTTCGAGTCCGCCATCGTAGTCGTCACTGAGGTTGTCGTCGACGCTGCTTCCGTCGCAGTTGAAGCCATTAAAAATATCTTCTTTTTTATTATTATTTCACTTGGAATGACCACGTGCGTGTTGCCCAACTGTGCGCCTAACTAGAAATTATATATAAATTGCGAGATTCACGCCTCTACTGAACTCTACTGCTCTAATTAATTTACAAACTATACTTTTAAATCTAAAAACAGATCCGTGCTACAAATCCTGTATAAAAACACTATATGTATATATATTTTATAGTAATTATTTTTATTCCAACTACTGGATTATAGTTATCCCACACTCGACGGTTAGCTAATTACTGTTAAAAACTGTTAAAAATGAGTGCAATGTCGATGTTTTGTTTGTTTTTCGGATGCATTAATAATTTTGTGTGGAGAAGAGAGGGCAAGAATTCAGAATAATAATATCCGTTGTGTACGTACACACACACGCAAGCAACCTGAGTATATCCGAACTGCATAAATAATCGGAATCACCTTTTTTTGGTTGGACACACTCTGCGTGCTTCTCTGGGGCTCACTCTGGGGCGATCCGGGATTTATGGGGAAATGTGTGGGAAATGGGGGAATGGAATCGTGTCATATGCGATGATCAGGTTGAGGTCTTCTTGAGGTCTCCTTTAATTTTTGCACAACTCTTCTGGACTCTGGACCACGAAGAGTGTGATGATTAATTACGTCAGAAGGAAATGAAGTCAATTTGTTCTGATTGATTTTGCCAGTTTTATCACGCGTTGCTCCACTGCTGGAAATCATGTGTTTTGAAGGAGGAATTTGTAGTAATATTGCTTGGAACTCGCTCTGGACACTTGACTCCCTCGTCTCCATGGACTCGCAAACAAACTGGACATAAATAATAGTGTTTGTTAGATTGTTGGGATTGGGAAACATTTTGTCTCGTTGGGAACGGAAACGGCTTCCACCAGTGGTGCTGGAATAGATATTTGTTTTGGGTGGAAGGTTTGTAGTAAACATGTTATAATTAGCTAAATTTTAGTTGTAATTAAATTGTAAATGTAATTATTGTTTTTTTTAGAGTCGGGATGGTAATATCGAGAAGGGGGCCCACTCTGAACGGATATACCTATAGTATCGTAACGTGTTGTTATTATTATTATTAGTATTATGAGCTTTGTGGCCGCTCTGACGCGACGGTTGTTCCAGGGAAAATACGCTTGGCTCACCAACACCATCACTGGCTCGGTCCTCTTCATCGTCGGAGACGGGATTCAGCAGAAAATCGAAATTCACAATAAAGTCATCACCCAGTTTGACACTGCCAGACTCAGTAAGCTAATTCTCAATTCTACTTGGGTATTTTGTCTTGTTTTTACTGAATAGTTGGTTATTCAGTGATCACTTTTTTCACGCGATTCTGGATACTCTAGGGATTACTCTGCACTTACTACTAATCTAATTAATAATTGAACCTTTCAAATCTTACCCCGCCCGACATTATTTCAATAGGATATTAGGCCTGCGTAACCTGACCATCGTGGTCGTTTGCTTAAACCAATTTTTACAATGTTTCAAGTGGTCAAACAGCTTACATCGATCAGCTCCACGCTACCCTCAATAATTTCTCAATATTTTCCAACATATTAGCTACTGAAAGCTTTTGAAATTCGGAGATACTTTCATGGCAAATGTAGATTTTTCAGCTGACAAAATTAATTCTTTATTATTCGTCGAGATAACGGTAAAGCATACAAACGTATGGGATTCACTTACCTTTTCCAAAACTTTCCGGAACTGCAGAGTCAAATGGAATTTAGGATTTTAATAAACATTAAATGACAAATTGTTTATAACGGATGAAACCAAAATTCAAGAACTCAAACCGTCCGACTACAGCCAAAGCAAGTGTTCTTCAGGGAATATTATAGCTACTGACAGGTTTTGAAATTCTGAGGTGAGGTACTTTTTTGCAAATGCAGTATTGCAGCTGTTAAAATTAATTCTTTTTGCAAAGTAAGATTGGTTTGGATTGAAATTATTAGAAAATACTGGGTGCAGCAAATATTACTCAGGATGTTACGCAGATTTTACCATGCTATTTTTCCGAATCTAAATAGTTTGGCCCGTATACTGCATAATATTATGCAAATAAATCTGCGAAGCTAATTTAGCCTACTCTAACGAGCAATAAAAATGTTCTGAAGTAAATGATTTATTTGTGTAATATGTTAATTACAGCCCGAATCGGACTGATAGGGTTGTTCGAAGGCCCACCGCACTACCTGTTCTACAAGTACCTGGACAAGCGGCTTCCTGGGCGTTCGTTCAGCGCGATAGGGAAGAAGATATTGACAGACCAGTTGGTAGCATGTCCGCTGTTCAGTGTCCAGTTTTTCATGGGGATGAGTTTCCTGGAGGGGAAGACGCTCCCAGAGTGCTGGAAAGAGTTCAAAACCAAGTTCCCTACAGTATACCTAGTCGACTGGCTGCTCTGGCCGCCCTGTCAGTTTATCAATTTTTACCTAATCCCGAATAGGTACAGGGTACTATACGTCAACACCGTCACCGTCGCCTGGAACATCTTCCTCAGCTACATGAAGCATTACGTATGAGTACTTCATTATTCACACATTATACACTTTCTATTTACTAACTAATCCAAAATCCAATTGACAAAAATTATGATGATTTTGCCCGCAGGACCAGCACGACAACCCGGGAACAAGGCATATAAATAAATAAATAATACATCGTGTAACGCGTACGTATATTTTAAAGTAGTCAAATATAAATATCTCTTTATTTTTAAACCGTAAAAGTTTTAATAATAATAATAATAATAAACATGTGCAGTTTGCGGTCAAACTAACAAGACACAATAATTATTATCTCTCGTCGTGTGTAAGCAATTTTTATACATATATCTAAAAACGTAAACTACTTCTTGGACGCGATCATCAATCATCAATTGAGGAAAATTGGCATACAATAATAATAATAATATAAACTAACTCGAACTATATAGGTTTGTCAACTACCAACTAATATAATATATTATCATATACGTAAAAATATATTTGTGTTTAATTGTATGGTGTAGTGCACGCTTATCCGACTAGTTGGTAAAAAAACCTTAAACAAATTTGTATACACAATCAAGGAAGAAACGAAAACTCAGATCTTCCTTGATACACAATAAGCAAAGGCATTGTTAATTTAAGAATACGAAAGAATAATTTTTAAGAGTAGGAGTTGGTGATGTTAAGCATGATGGAACATCCAGCCTGAACGTGCTCCATGACCTGACTCTTGAGCACACTCACAGTTTCACGCAACTTGACGAGCACGTTCCCGAGCTCAGTGTTTTCCCCCTTGAGCCTCTTCACCTTATCCTCAAGATTGGCAATTTTCTCGAGCTTCCGCTTCCTGCACTTGCTCGCGGCCAGCCTGTTCCTCTGCCTCTTTCTCTCCAGCTTGATCTTCTCCTGGCTCTCCATGTCGATGGGACTGATTTTGCTGTCCCTGCTGAGACCACCAGATGAGCTGTGCTGAGAATCCCCACCAAGACTGTCATCGTCGTCATCATCGTCGTCGTCGTCATCATCATCCCCATCAGGCACAAGTTGAGGCTCCTCTTTGATGATCACGTTGCTGAAATCATGATGCTGTTGCTGTATTTGCTGTTGTTGACCGTGTAAGTTGTGAGGCACTCCACTACCTACTACCACTCTGCTGAACATTACTATTTTTGGTACTGTAAGAAGAGGCTGAGCTGTTGTCGTCATCCCCGAAACTAGAGTTGGTGGTGGTGTTGTTATCGTGGAGCTGCTTGAGAGCAAACTCGAACCCTTTCACGTACGACTCCTGCTCCTCCGTCACGTTCTTGGGGAAGAACACAGAAGTGGGAGTCTGAAGGACGTTAGGGTTTGTACTGGCCATGATCCACCCCAGCTCGGGAGACGGCAGTAGTTTCTGAACATCGGGAGTGGAGATGACAACAGCCTCACCACCACCAGGAGTACTCGTGGAAAGCAGCGCCGGCCTCGCCCTCTTTGCGTTGTTCAAATCCAGCGTCATCTTCCTCTTCAGCATTTGCTGAGTCTGGTGGCCTGACGAGACTGGCACCTGCATCATCCCCCCTCCTGACCCTTGTTGCTGGATGGAATACCCACTCTGCTGCACGTAACTGTTATTGCTCGCTGATGACGTCGTAGTTGTCGTCGTGCCCATCGCACTGTTCGGAATATAATTGCTCATCCCGCTGCTATTATTAAGTGATCGTAGTAGCACAATCGCTGGTTTTATGTTGCTGGTCGTGGTGTTGGTGTAGTAGTACTCCTCGGGGTAGTAAGAGTCGTCGCTGTCAAATGGGACTATGTTATTGTTCGAGAGTTCCACCATGTCCATGCTCCCTACCTGCTCATAGCTCTACAGGCACAAACAAGTGTAATAATTAGCAATCAATTAATTAGACTATATATAGTCCCCAATTATTATATAACAGAAGTAACATTGTAATGAGCAGATTCTTACCTTTTAAAGTGCAACGTGCGTAAATTCTAGAATTGTTGTTTATTGTTAAAAAAACACGGAGAGAAAAAGGAGGATATGAGGAGAATATATTATTATTATGTATCACAAGAAGCCCCTTGGACAATTGCACAGGCTCACAAAAGAGAGTATGCGTATGTAGATATATGAGTAGTAGTAGATGGGTACAAGGTAGACTTGTTTGCTGAGCCCAAGTGTATTATTTGTGACGACTTCTTCGAGCGTCTGACGTTCTCTGAATATATTTGGTTAACAAAATGTGTTTTTGTTCGTTTCGTCAACGTAGTTGATGCACTAGAGTCTCTAGAGTTTTTCTTGGTGTTGTTAACTCTTGTATGCCCGAGTAGCAAATGAGTCATGCGACTCTTGAGTGCTGGACTTTATACTCATTTTTCCCATTTTACTTTACTACTAACCCACTCGAACAAGAGCAAGTAGGCTTGTATTACTTACTGCTACTCTCGAGGAGAACCACACACGGAGGGGAATGGGGCTCACCAAATGACGGAATTTTACTCCGTGGCCATTGGCTCACTCTCGTGTTGTGGTCCGACGTACGTGGGTGGACTAAATCATTATTACCAGATAGATAGATATACACTCTTATCATTACCCTATCGTTTCATGTGTAATTTTTAATGGGGGAGTGTTATTATTATTCCTGCGAACTACAATCTGTTTGTGTAAGCACATTACATTTATGTGCAGATTTTTTGTTATTTTTGAATCCTTCGAATGGGTTCTAGGAAAACCAACGCGTCTCTACTCCCAAGTATATACACTACACTCTGTACTTCTTCTGGGTATATCCATATACTCAACTTGAGCGTATATCCCACATGTACTTTTTTACCAGACGTGTGTGTTTTTTCTCTCGAAGATAACAACAATTCCACAGAACTTGCTCGTACTTTTCAATGCTATCTATCCATGTACCTGCTCGTTATTTACAGGTTTACTAGAGCGCAATCCCCGCTTTCGAAAAAGTGAGCCAGTTATTTAGAAATGCCCTGTATATATCGCAAGTCTCGGGTTTAGTTCCCTACTTTACTGCAAGTTTAAAATTGTTAATATATTTATATTCGAGGAGTGAGGAGTCATGAAATTAGCAGAAAATTTAATTAATTAATCGGAAATCATTGTAAAAAATGTTTTCCATTATCTTTTGTATCCGAGTTGGACTGCAATGGTCATACAGCAAGCAAGCATCCACAACTTGCTACTCCGATATTAGAAGCATAAACTCAATGAGCGAATTAAAGCATAATTATTAGCACACGGCATAATATTCCATGCAAATGGCAAAACTGCATATATTGTATGCTTGTATTGCTAGATGGATCAGTCTAGCCAGCAAGCAAGCAAAATAGAGTGTATAAACACACGCACACGAATACATAGTATTATAGTATCCTGTTAGTATAACAGCAAACATTTTTGCAGGGGGTGATATAGGGGAAAAATAGAATAGTTTCTGTGTATGCAATGCAAAATA
The DNA here is from genome assembly GCA_036850665.1 of Dicranocentrus wangi. NCBI lineage: Eukaryota > Metazoa > Arthropoda > Collembola > Entomobryomorpha > Entomobryidae > Dicranocentrus > Dicranocentrus wangi. The sequence goes on along the minus strand of JAANSN010002117.1, from coordinate 15,726 downwards.
CGGTGAAAAAGTGGATGCAATCACCACAAAATTCCAAGAACTCGTTCTCGACTCTGACTAATACGTACAAGAATCGCACATCACGAGTACCACGACACCACAATATTCAATACCCCTCTGCAAAATGCTTTTATTATTACATCATCGTTGATGATAAGCCTTCTATAATGTATTATGCTCCTCTCAATGTGGATCTCTCTCTCCTCAACTCTCTCTATCTCGTCTCGAAAAATATTCGTCATCAGAAAAACCCCAACGTTTGCGACTACCTACATGAAACAAGAAACGTTGCTCAGAACTAGGTTGGCACGGTTGGGTTTGGTGAGAAACGAGGATGTTGTTCATGATGGATGCTGCTGCTCGAGTCTTAACTACTTTGCTGATGATAAGATGCAACAATGACGTCATTGTTTTTTCGTACACACACTGATTCTCGCGTTTTATTATCATGCGTGTGTGTGCGCACGTCATTCCTATTCAGGATTGATTGGCTTTATGAGCGACAAGGTTAACTATCCTCTTGTTTCGTCTCTTTCTTTTTTGCATTTTACTCATCTCTTCTGCTACATTATCCACAAGGTTTCTACTCGTGATTATTATTATGTCCTTTTTTATTATTATATTATTCTCTCGAGAGAGATGTTTTAGGAGGAATTTAGTACCTTGAACTAAAACTCATTTTTTAGCATTCAGCAACTCTTAAATTCTTCGATATTGACATCACTCTGAAAGAAAGAAAGAAGGAGCAACCTGCTTGCGGGCAAATCATGATGGTGCTATACATACTTTAATACCATACATGAGCACAGAATTTTTCGTTACATATTCTTTTGCAGAGAGAGAGAGAGGAAGTCGGTGTTTGCTTGGAGCAGGTGTGGCGGTGGAGAGTGGAGACAGACTAAAAAACTATTATATTGCATTACATGTTTGCTAAACTCTCTGTCTGCCTGATTCTGAGTGAGTCAGATGAATGTGTGTGTAATTTTTTGGTTTTTTTGTGAATGAGTCGCTCCCGTGGCCTGGTGGCCACTTGGTACACACTTTTGGAACGGAAGTTTCACGTCAGTATATTTGCTTTGCAGACGCTTCGAGCACACATCATTTCGTAACGATATATCTGGATGGAATTTTATGCTGATAAAGTTAATGGAGCTGTGAAAATGCGAGTTCATTCTTGATGATGGTGATTCATTTATGTTTTTCTCATGATGAATGGTGATGCTGAAGAAAGGTTCTCTTGTTTTTCAGTTTCAATGAGTTTCATTAGCCACAAGAGAGTAGTGCATGCGGGGACGCTAATCACGCGCTAACTAATATACATTATCCCCTCTCTAAAACCCTGTGTGTACGCATATTTTATGATGACTCGTCTTTCAATACGCGACGTACCACATCCAGGAAATTGACGTGTGTATTGGGAAACCGCTTTCCATTTCTCTCCACTTGTAAGAAGCAGCAATTCTACAAGAGCGACGACGACGTGATTTTGGTCGTGTGCTCGTCCATCCGCTGAGCTATTTCGTTGCGTTAATTTTAAATCTGATTTACTTGGTGGAAATTGTAGCAACCAACTGAATGTCTTCATGAATTTTATCGTGTGTACGATCGAATTGCTAAGAAATTATGCTGTAGCACAACATATGAAGAATGAGATATGCACAGGAGCAGCGATTACAACCGGATGTGGCAAGTTGAGCGCTGTCGTCGAGTAGCTTGCCAAGTTGGGATATATAAATTATCCTGGTGCGTTATGTGTTTGCAATTTACAATCCTTGTAAAATGGGTTATAGAGTATAATAACACTTCTTGTCCGTATGAACCTGACTTTCCCNAATCCTTGTAAAATGGGTTATAGAGTATAATAACACTTCTTGTCCGTATGAACCTGACTTTCCCTCAAGGAAACGGAAATCTCCCCAACATTTAATTATTCCAAATGACCTTGCATTAACGGTTTTCCATTTCATTTTAATCTGTTTTTTTGTTAACAGACCTCATGTTTAAGATGTAACCGTGCATCTATTATGTCACAAGTAAACAGAAATTCAATGTACGCATACGCATGAAGCTCAGATGAAATATTTTTAAAATTGAAATTACCTGCAAGAAATCTTCCCTGAAAGGCAGTAAATCAAATTTCTCGAAAATATTTAGCAATAAATCAAATTTGCTGAAAATTTGCAGTAAATCAAAATTCCTGAAGGAAATTTGCAGTAAATCAAAATTCCTGAAGGAAATTTGCAGTAAATCAAAATTCCTGAAGGAAATTTGCAGTAAATCAAAATTCCTGAAGGAAATTTGCAGGTAAATCAAAATTCCTGAAGGAAATTTGCAGTAAATCAAAATTCCTGAAAGAAATTTGCAGTAAATCAAAATTCCTGAAAGAAATTTGCAGGTAAATCAAAATTCCTGAAAGAAATTTGCAGGTAAATCAAATTTTAAAAAAAATGCATATCTTTTCAAAAGAAACCTGTAACACAACTGTTAGCCAGCGCTAACGCTTAATAATGCAGACTTGCTTGTCCATCACCAATCAATTGAGACTAACTATAAGCAAATTTGTAAATCACAAAAAATAATCAATTGCAACGAGCCTATCTGAGTGAGTGGTTTACTGATAAATCGCAATAATAATGAACACAAACGACGACAAAAGGACTGAACATTCGATAAATTTATTACATTATTACACTTACAAAAAAGGAGGAAAGTTATGTGTATTGTGTGTATACCAGTATAAAAACATGATTTGTGTGGAATATATATATATTAACACATATTTCTCGGTTTTAGATCGCAGGGTAAAATCCCATCCACCCACAATTTTTTGTTTGTTTTGTGATCATATATATATATCCGGAGGAATCTCATACATTTTCTTACGCTTCCATCCATCTCATCCACATTTTAAAAGCAGCTCACCACCACCGTCCCGAGTTAGGGAAGCGTCTCTCCTTTGCTGATCTGCCAAGTTAACAAATTGTAAGGATATATTACAACAACAACTTCACGTGTGATTCCATTTTATAGACAACACTATTTTCAGAGTAGCTCGAATGAGAATACACAGATAATTTGTTAAAAATCTATTAAAAATCATTTGTGTTTTAAAAATACGCCATGCAAATGGGTTATGAGCGTGCGTGTCCATGCACATTCATTAAATATTTTAATTTGCACATTTTTAATCAGTGGGGGTTTCCGTTTTCCAGTTGCTATATACGAATATATTACACGCGTAGTTTTTAAGAACTTGCTGCTTTGATAGAATTTCGAAATTGTTTCTCAATTTTTAGTTAATCGTACGGCCAGTAATTGCACTGTTCAAATTTGATCACAAATCAAGTTTCACAGCACTTTTCATAAACTAATTAGCATAATTTGGTTAAACAAACTCCCCACTGTCCAAGTTTCGACGTATAGTTTTTAATAGCAAGCATAGTTTTGTTAAAATATTCTTAATCCGTCTAAACTGGAGACCTACTGTAAATTTTAAACAGCAAAGAGTTAACTCAATCAGTTTCGATTACAAAAAGTGGTTCAACGAACAAGTTTTAAAAAAAGTTATGATTTGTAATTAGTAGTTTATTATCACTAGCCATTTAAAATCTTTTCAAACAAGCATTAAAAATTCAGGAAAATCTTTTCAAATGTCTCAAAATAGCAAGCGGAAGATTGCAAGTCAACATTTTTACAAATTTCCTAATGGCTAAATTTTAGAAATTATTGACAGAAAATATTGCAGGCATTGAATTATTTAAAAACAAATAGTCACAGTACTTGTTAGAAAACAGAAATAGCCGGCTTGTCGGCTGCTAGAATTATTACTAGTTTGAGTCGAAATGAATGAAATACATAGAACCCATTCAATCCAACAATCACGCTTGACAGAATCCACATACATAGTTTGCGAGGAATCAATTGAACACGATATTTACAAGGCTATTCAATCCAATCCACTCTTGAAAAATTCGGTAACAAGAAACAAAAGTTCCCCCGAGTTAATTCCACCGTGCAAACATTGACTATCTAGCCCTGTATTTAAAGACAGACAAGACACGTAAAAGTGATAATAACTGACCCATGCCTCCAGGTACTCAATTTTCCTCTCGAGGGAGCTCAGCCTCTCGTTGAGCAGCGCGAGCCTGGACCTACAGCTGAGATCTACAAATAATATATCCAGAAATTTATAACTAATTTAATTAACCTCCATTTTTAACGTGAATAAGAATATCTCTAAAACTTGACATGTCAACAAACCGAACGAGTTCAAAAAGTCGCAAATCCGTTTAATGCTGCCAGTGATGACCTCGATGTACTCCCTGTTTGCCTACACACACAAATTCAATCCAAATCTATTACAAATTATTTCATTACTATCCAAAACAACTGTTACAAATCCTTTAACTAACCCAATCCTGCTGAATCTGCTTCTGGAAGTCCTCAGTGACGAGGAGGAGGGAGGACGGCGTGGACGACCCCGACGAGTGATTCGGCTGGAGAGCCATTTGCGGGTGGTGTTGGTGGTGGTGGGACATGGTGCTGCCGGAACACTCGAAAACCCGTCAACAATTTAAACACTACTGCAAAAATAGAAATTGCAACAAGGATAAAACTCGGGAGTGTTTGGATAACTCTTTCCTCCTCCTGATGACTGATTGATCCTTTAATTGCACACACACTATGTAAATATTTATAATAACAAGAACCTGCCCGTGCTAATAAAACATGATCATATCATCAGATGTGCAAGAGGGAGTACAGAAGAGACCCGAGACAGCAGCAGCCCTGAGCTGAGCACAGTATATCTCGTCCGTAATACACTCGTTTCATGAAAATTGGTTGCACTATTGGACACACACATATAAACAGTGCGAGGAGATAGTGTGCAGCACCAGACCTCTGTATCACCATTCACCATTGACCATAATATCCTGCCTGCCACACACAAAACTGGATATAACTATGCATCACATATCATGAAAACATCGTTATCATCACCGTCATATAACATTCACAGAGTGCGTATATAAATTCGCAGACTGCTCTCTCCTTTGTTCCGCACCATGCTAAAAAATTTTGACACTTTGTTTATCCCGTATTATATCCCCGTCTGGAAAGTATTAATGCACACAAAACGACGCTAAACAAGAGGAGCTAAACAGTTTATACAAATTCTCAAGGCTTTTTTTTGCTTCACATGAAAATTCATTATGCAATTAGCAAGGAGAAGAGGAGAACGTGATGTTATTATGCTGGAGAAGTTTTGTGCAGATATAGCTGGGCGGACTAGCTAAATAGCTACACGCTCATGCATGCATAGTAATTATGAATATGAATGATAAAAAATGTGATCATTTCGCATAATGTGTATAGTAGTAGTATTCCGTGAGAGTGCATGCATGCGAGTTAAAAAAGAAAATCCCATCAAAATAATAATAGTGTGTGTAAAAACAGGAGCAAGTTTCAGCTCAGCATCCATCCAAAATGGAAAAAATAGGGAGCATCACGAACGAGAGATCTGTGAAACATCTGCCCCACAACAAGAACGCATCCAAATAACATCCACTCTCCTCTCACACAACAAGAAAGAGTGAAATAGTAATATATAAAAGTTTTACTAATCCTTGAGATACATTCACCACCACCACCGGTGGAGAGAGAGAGAGAGTTTCAGTGTGTGGATGAGACCCTTTTTATTATTATTGGAGTAGTAGTAGCGTTTTCAGTCTTTGAGGATCGGTCCTGCTGGACAGAGAGTACTCGTACTAGTATCAACAGTGTGCTGCTGCTTCTCCTCTGTGTTATTTTTTCCCCATTTCCCCTCTGTCAAAGTAGCGTATATAGAATGGAAAGAGGATCGTCGTGACTCATTCTCAGAAAGTGTTTCCAAAGAGGAAAACATAATTAAAAAATCCCCATATCAGTAAATACGAGAAACCGCAACTGTGACACGAGGAAGTCTCTCTGACCAGCGTACACCACAGAAAAATATTATCCAGCAGCACTCTATCAGTATTGGGCAATCCGGGGAGGATAGTATAAGAAGCATTTTTTTTGTGAGGATGGATGTCCAGTTTAGTTCCACATGACAAGTTCGTGTTCGTGAAGCAAGTATAAAATATTTACAAAAAAAGAAGAAAAAATGTCGGATGAGGGGTTGAAAAGTGGAAGTGGCCCGTTGCTCCAAGTGGGAACACCGGGACAAGGGCATCATCATCAGCAGCAACAAGCTCCATCATCCCCACTGATTTCAGGCCCGATCGTTTCATCAGGCGCTGTTACCAGTACGCCACCAGTAGCAGGAGGAGTAGGTTTCAGCATCATCTCCTCAGCAGCATCACAGTCGAGTTCCTTATCTCCTGCCTCGTCACCAATCCAGTACGCCTCTTCCAAGGGACTTCGCAGAATGGGAAGTGTCAAGAAGCAGCCGTTCTTTATGAGTAAGTCGTTCTTTATCCACATCTGCCGACCATACACTCACCAAACACACAATGTCATCATCATCATCATGATCTTCATCATCATGAGTAGTTCAAAATAGTGTATATCAGGTTGCCCCTCGGTTCGAAAACTCATCCTGCCTACGCTACTACAACACACACTCGTCGTCCTCTTGTAGTCCTTTCTATCCACTTTTTTTCTCTCACTTTTTTATGCATATAGGCGAGAGAGAGAGAGAGAAACAAGAGAGCCGTGTACACACCCTTAATCCTCAAGATATATATGCATATACCAACAACACAAGATGCCACACACACGACATATATTCAACATAATACTCACCACAACACACTCGACACAAGCACACAAAAACAAATCATTAATAATACTCACTAGCGTTTTTTAATGAGTTTGCACGAGACTATTTATAATTGGGTAGGGTTGGAAAGAATGGAGAAAGAATCATTCCAGTGTGATATTATCATTATGTTAGCGGGTGTACGGAAATAAATGAGCGTGCACATGGCTGCATGACAGTTTTACAGTTAGATTACAGGTGCACTCTCGATAGATAATCACAATAAATTCAGATAGGCATACACACACAAAAATAGTAATGTTCCACTGCATCAGCGGGAACAACTCGCACATGATGAGCACCCCAGTGCTGCAGAGCGTTAGCGACCACCGAGGTGGAACGCTGGGCTCTGGGGTCGCTAGTGGGGGTAGTGGTGCTCATCAAGTTGGGCCTGGTGGTGGTGGTGGGGGCTCATCCCCGTCCACTCTCGGGGGAGGGGGGTCGTCGTACTACTCAAGCGGCGCTGGGTCCAGTTCCGTAGCCACTAGTAGCCCCTCTCTCATGAACCCCTTTTCCGCCTGGTATTCCAGTAACTCGCTAGGGAACTACTACAACGCCATCGGGTTCTCCAGGAGTGACATGAAACATGTCTTTCCTGGTTAGTCCATCTCTCATTATCCACTGCACGTTCATTCAGTTTTTGCACGGCACAAAATACCATGCAAGTAGAATAGTACTGTGACAAATGCTTGCTGACAAAAACAAATGCTTGTGTTTGTAGACCTGCGAATCCAGTTGATAGACCAGTTGAAGACGCTGGACACCCGTCTGGAGACGCAGGTGCAGCTGACGAACGAGATCCAGGAGTTTTTCAAGAAGAGGGCCGAGGTGGAGATGGAGACGAGCAGGGCGCTCGAGAAGCTCGCCAAGAACCTCAACACGAGGCACAAGGAAATCAAGGCCAAGTATGCATACCTACATTCATTCCATTTCAAATGCATTGCACATTCTAAACACTAAATTAAATTATGACGTAGACGGGACAGCTCGTCGTCGTCGTCGACGCTGTCCTCGAACCCGCTGAGCACACCGCTGCTCTCGAGCTCGCTGTCGCAGTCGCTGAGCATGGGTCATCACCAGGGCGGAGGGGGCAACCCGCCGCAGCCGTGGACAGTGTTCAACTCGCAGTCGAGCCTCTCCGTGTGCTGGCAACAGCTCATCAACGACACCAAGATCCAGTCTCAGAACCACGCCATTCTCGCTGACATCTACTCGACCGAGATCAACCAGAGGCTACAGTTCGTCAGCGAGGACCTGCAGAGGATTTACAAGCAGGTTAGTTAGATACACGACGTTACTAATAGTCAGGCAAATTAGAGAGTGCTAAAGGACTAATTGCGAATTTGTGTGTAGTGCCGAGAGATCGGTCTGGAGGCGCACGAGGAGCTGCTGAAGGTGCTGCACGAGCTGCACACGTCGATGAAGACGTACCACACGTACCAGACGGAGACGAGGATCGCAGAGGCCAAGTTGAAGCTAGTCGAGGCTCAAAAGTCAAAGCTGGAGCAGCAGATCCCGAAGGAGAAACTCGAGAAGAGCAAGAAAATGAAACTTGTGGAGAAGGAGGTGCAGAAGCGGATGCACAAGTTCACTGACGCCAGGTTCAAGAGTCAAAAGGCCAAGAACGAGTACATCCTATGCATGGACGCAGCCAACGCTGCCGTTCAAAAGTATTTCATGGAGGACCTCTCCGATCTCATCGATGTCAGTACTCAATCAATATTTTCGTTACATTAATAATGTTTCAAGTGTCATTATTAAATTGAGCTAATTGGCCGCAGTGCATGGACCTGGGTTTCTACGAGTGCGTGACTCGCTCGCTGAACATGTACGTCTCTTCGCAAGACCAGATTCGGAAGAGCCTCCAGCAGAACATGGAGAACATGAGCAAGTGCATCAGCTCGCTCGACGCGAGGCTCGACAAGCAAAAGTTCCTAGAGTCGCACAACACCGTGTTCGCGCTGCCCAAAAAGTTCGAGTACGTCCCACCCACCTATCCCAACAACAAAAACACTGCCTCCATCGCTGAAGAGGTTCGTTCCTCAATCCATTTTAATGAGGAAATGTGCCATTTACTTCCTGTATCATATATTTGCTAATTTGTAGATCCTACTACTTCCTAGATATTTGCTAATTCGTAATTCGTTAATACTTGCTTGTTGTTTTCCTGTTAGGACTTTACGCCAGACCCACCAGAGATTGAGACTTCCGGGTTCATCCGCCAGGAACTGGAGCAGAGGCTCTTCCAGCTCCACAAGCGACTCGAGACTCTCCGCATGGAGTCTGATGAACTCTGGAAAACGCTCGAGACTGCTGAGAACAGTCTTCTCGAGATGATCACTGCCAAGGACTACGACACCTGCGCCTTCTTCATCGAGAGGAACAACAGGGTCGTCAATGAGGGCGCTGTTTCCAAAATGAGGAGCGACAAGCAGGAGACTGACGAGTTCCATCTCAATGTATGACAAACTAATTCACTAATTCTCGTATGCACATGCAGGCTTTCGCTTTCAAATTTGTCGGTTCTCTCATAAATTTGATATTTGGATAGATTTAATGCAGACAAACTCATACCAGTCCAATTTGCACAATTTTACTCGATAAAGCTTGTTTTCTGGAAATTTATTCGTGGAAATTTGACCTGGAATACTTGGAATGCGATTAATAATAATCCAAACTCGCTTTTTCGCCAAATTTATTTATTCCCACTTCGATATTTCCAGTCCAATTTGCACAATTTTACTCGATAAAGCTTGTTTTCTGCAAATTTATTCGTGGAAATTTGACCTGGAATACTTGGAATGCGATTAATAATAATCCAAACTCGCTTTTTCGCCAAATTTATTTATTCCCACTTCGATAATCTGTGATATGAAAAGAAAAATTTGATGTCAATGTCAAAGAACCGAATCTCGCGACTGCAGTCAACGTGCAAGAGTACCTTTATGCACAAATTTGTGGGTTCTCTCATAAATTTGATATATCGATAAATTTAATGCAGACAAATTCATACCAGTCAAATTTGCACAATTTAAGTTTTTCTGCAAATTTGATTATGGGGTGAATAAGCTAAATTATAATAATCCAAACTCTAAATTTATTTATTCCCACAAATTTGATAATCCAATCATCACATTGATATTCTGAAAAATTTTATATAAATATCTTTTGGAAGTGCCAAGGAAGACTACATTTTGTCGGTTCTCTCATAAATTTGATATTTCGATAAATTTAATGCAGAAAAAGTCATTCCAGTCCAATTTGCACAATTTTACTCGATAAAGCTTGTTTTCTGCAAATTTATTCGTGGAAATTTGACCTGGAATACTTGGAATGCGATTAATAATAAACCACACCCATTTTTTCGCCAAATTTATTTATTCCCACATTCCCACTTTGATAATCCTTTTAAAAATTTGATGTAGTGATGAAATAAAAGTATACAAATTTGCCAAAATACAGAAATTCCGGGACTACATGCTGACGATGAACCGAATCTCGAGATTGCAGTCAAAGTACGAGCACATCCGCAAAACGCTGAAAACGTCAGACCCAACAGGGCAGTCCCTAGGTCCGGCAGGATCGGGTTCGACAACGAGCGCTGCAGCGATAGCAGCCTCGACGCGGCAGTACAACAGGAGGAAGCGAATAGGGCAGATCCAAAAGTTCACAAACACAAGGCTGTTTGGTGGATCGATCGAGGAGTACCTGGAGAAAACGAACCAGGACATCCCGCTCGTGATGAGGAGCTGCATCCGCGTTATCAACCTGTACGGGCTCCAACACCAAGGGATCTTCAGGGTCAGCGGCAGTCAGGTCGAGATCAACAACTTCAAGGAGGCGTTCGAGAAGGGAGAGGATCCGCTCGCTGATGTCACCGATGCCAGTGATATCAACTCTGTCGCTGGCGTTCTCAAACTTTACCTCAGGGAACTCAGGGAGCCACTCTTTCCCATCTGCTACTTTGAACAGTTCATGGAGTTGGCTCGTCAGTTTACACAATTCACATTGTTTCTCTTTTTAATTTGATGTTATTGATTTGTCACTCAATCGGGCTGGTATTTTGTTGCAGAACTGGACTCGAACAACGTGTTTATATCGAGGATGAGGGACCTGGTCAAGTCGCTGCCCCGCGCCGTCTTCATCGTCCTCAGATACCTCTTCGCGTTCCTCAACCAGTAATTAACTTACATAATTGAAACCAAGTTGAATAAACTAAAATACAAATACAAAATACGTGTGTATTATCTTGCCTAGCCTCTCGGAGTACAGCGACGAGAACATGATGGACCCGTACAACCTGGCGATCTGCTTCGGTCCGACTTTGGTGCCAGTGCCGGAGGACAAGGACCAAGTGCAGTACCAGAACCTGGTGAACGAGCTCATCAAGAACGTCATCCTCTTCCACGACGAGATCTTTGTCGACGTTCCTGACGGCATCTTTTACGAAAAGTACATCTCCACTGATGACAACGCTGTTGACGACGACGGTGGAGGTGGTGGGGCCAGTGGAGGCGGTGGTGGTAGTGGCGCTCCTAGCGGCAGCAGCAATGCAGCCAGGGGACTGGGAGACTCCTCTCCTCTACTCAAAAAGTCACTCAGCTGCAGTGGCGGAGGGGGAGGTGGTGGCAAGATGACCCATTCCAGGGATGACAGCAACTGCTCCAGCCTTGGCAGTTGTGGCAAGTCTGAACAGTATTACGGAGCCGTTCTTTCCGAAGAAGGTAACCCCAAGTCTGCCTACTTTTATTTTATTTTTTAGTTTTTTTTTCTCATTTTGATTTTGATTTTTGTTTTGCGTCTTTTGGGTTTGATTTTTTGAACTAACCAAAAATTAGCGAGTAAGCGTAACAATAAAATTGCAATAAAGTCGACCTCGCCGCTTCCGAACCCGCCCCTGAGTCCCGTGATTAAAGAAACTGTAATCCTGGATGATGACGACGAAGAGGAGGACGAGGACGAGGACGTCGTCAAATCACTTGACATTGCCGTCTTCCAGAAGAGTGAGCTTGAGCGCCTTGTTTCCGTTTTACATTTTACTCCTTTTCGCTTCTTTTGACAATTAACTAAGGATCTGCTCGGATTATTTTACTCGGATTTGAATGGATTGTGAAGAGTGAATTTGTTTTTGGGTATAGAATCAGATTTCCTGGAGGCAATCGCCCAGTTCGACTTCACGGCCCGGTCCACCCGGGAACTGTCGCTCAAGAAGGGGGAGACGCTAGTCCTGTACGCACAAGTCAGTTCCGACTGGTGGAAAGGGGCCAACAGGAGGGGGGACGAGGGACTCATTCCGGACAAGTACATTCTACTCAAAATTAGGTAATATAAATATTTACAACAGCTTATCATATCACATGATGAACAAGCCTTTTGGCTCGTTCTTCAACCTGGCAACTCAAATATACACGTTCCTGGACAACTACAATTACAGGGACGAGGACCTGCCAGCTCCAGCGAGCGTGGTGCCACCACCGCTGACAACCCCACCGTCATCATCATCAGCATCATCATCCCAGCAACAACAGCAGAATAAGCCAGGAGCGACGACAACGACCGAAAAGTCTACGCGGGGGAGAACGGCCAGCGACTCTCTCATCACGACCCCGATGGGTAAAAGCTCAACCGGAATAGCGAGCGTGGTGCCACCACCGCTGACAACCCCACCGTCATCATCATCAGCATCATCATCCCAGCAACAACAGCAGAATAAGCAAGGAGCGACGACAACGACCGAAAAGTCTACGCGGGGGAGAACGGCCAGCGACTCTCTCATCACGACCCCGATGGGGTAAAAGCTCAACCGGAAGTAGTAGCATCAGTGGTAGTGGTGGTCAGCCAGGCGCCAACTCTGATCAGACTAGTAGTAGTGGGAATAACCACCACCAGCGGTCATTCTCCGTTTCAGATGACAGGGCGAGCAAGTCTACGGGGAGTAGTACTAGCAGCATTATCAGCACAAAGGGGGGGAGCTGCTCTTCTGACGCGGCGGATAATAGTAGGACCAATGGAGGAGGAGGAGACGTGATCACGGCACAAGTGGGGATCCTCCCCATTCCTCAGGTGAGTCGATCCGAACTCGTCTCTCACCAAGAGAACGACGACGACGTGTTCGTTCTCGCAGAGTCGGAACTTTAGACTTTTCAATACTTTTTCAATCTGTGACACGCACGTGAGCGTCGCTCCTTGGCAATAATGACAATCCAGTTACAAAATGCAAAAAAGCACGACACACCCGATCGACTTGTTTTTACTTCTCAATAAATATTTACCTATCTATCTTTGACTCGATGGACATTATTATTATCACTGTTTTTTGTTTCGACCCTTATATTTTGGGTAATGTTACTTATATATGCACAATAAAATCATGATCTGAACTGTTATATAAGTTAGAGAAAATAGATAATTTTTTTGAGTAACGGATATATGAAATATGAGTGTTTAATTGATGCTGTGTGAATGCTGCAAAAAAGTTATAATTTATGTAGTTCACCATTAAACACGTCCAATCAACGAATCAATTTTGTTATTCATTCAAATAATTGTTGTTGTATTCCTAAATAAACTGCGAATTTCCTTATTGTTTTCTCCGCTTTGAGTGAATGACATTTTTGCATGCACGCTTACCCGCACGAAATACACTCGAAATGATAATAAAACTACCCCCTTCTTGTTTTGAAATTTGACAAATTTGTGTGATGTGGTTGCAGCAAAAGGTGACGGTGTTGACGACCAAGTCGGGGTCGTCGCCAGTGCCACCGCCAGTAGTACCCGATGCTCAAAAGCAGCAAAAGCCGGAGCAGGAACCAGGAGATAAGGAAGGAAGCAGCAGCACGACAGCGGGGAACAAGAACGGAGCGTCGCCTCTAGTCGTAGTCAAGTCAAACATCCAGTTTTGGGAGCAAAGACTTAAGCCATCAGACTCCCCTGCTCAACAGCAACAAGCACCTCAAACGACATCATCATCATCATCATCTTCTTCGCCACAACCAGTCCCAATAATAACGACAAACACAGCGCCAGACCTGGTCATGGACCTGCCCCAAAATAACAACAACAACAACAACATCAACAACTCATCAGCATCACCAGCTCAATCGGGTCAGGGTCAGTCGGCTCCAGTGCCTCCAAAGTTCACAGACACGAGTCCAAGCTCGTCAGACGAGTCGGATTCTTCAGAGTCGAGTAACAACTCGAGCGCGAGCTCCAGCCCGAGTACCCCCACTCGAGTGGGGAGTAGCGGCGCTGAGGTGTTTGCGAAGCAGAAGAACGCGACGCTCAAGAAGCGGACTCAAGGAGACGGACAAGTAGGGCCCAGCCCGAACACTGTCGTAGTCCAACCCACAACTCAAAAGATGGGTGGTGGTGGTGGAGGTGGAGCACAACAACAAGCGAGTAGTAATAACCCTCCATGGGGTGGTAGCAGCGGTGGTGGTGGTAGCATGTTAGTAGACCAGCAGCAGCAACGCACAACAATGTTCACGTTTAGCTCAACGTTCAACAAGCCTCAAGTGAAGGTGAAGCCCGTAGTGCTCAGTAAACCCAAACTCCCGTTCACCCTCAACAAGATGGACGAGGACTGCGAGGAATCTGCTGACCACCACCACCACCACCACCTGGACGACAACAACGGGTTTAGTAGTAGTGGTGGGGGGAGTGCGTCTGACAAGTGGGCTACTACTGCTACAACTACGGCTACATCAACCGAGCGCAAATAATAAACTCATAAATATAGTGATTGATGATCAATAATAAATTGTTGTTAATATATATATAGCATCTCAGAGAGTAACGGAGACTGTCAAACCATCTTGGTGTCCGATATCCTCTTAGGACTGCGAGGAATCTGCTGACCACCACCACCACCACCACCTGGACGACAACAACGGGTTTAGTAGTAGTGGTGGGGGGAGTGCGTCTGACAAGTGGGCTACTGCTGCTACAACTACTGCTACATCAACCGAGCGCAAATAATAAACTCATAATAAATATAGTGATTGATGATCAATAATAAATTGTTGTTAATATATATATAGCATCTCAGAGAGTAACGGAGACTGTCAAACCATCTTGGTGTCCGATATCCTCTTCTGATATAGCTTCTGAACATGTAGTAGTGGCATATGTAAAAAATATCTGATTCCTATCGAGTGTCTCAGACTGATAAGATTACGTAATGTAAGATTCCAAGAAGAGTCGCGGACTCGTTTTGAGATTATTAATCGTAGTCGCTTTCATAATTTTACTCTTTTTTATTGTACATACATGGTGGATAATAACTGTACTACTTACGTCCTCCCGTTCTCTATTAAATATTTGCTATACACACATAAAACAAACTAAACCCGTATTATGATCATTGGTTGGTACAATAGTCCGCTGAGAAGGAGTTGGATTAAGTGGGGTCGGAAACGGTTTTGGCATTATTTGATGGAAATAATGGGTGTCAATAATAGACCGTGTAATATCCAAAGTGCTGCAGTGTGTAACCTGAACCTTGTCCATATCCAATGGCGAATAATGGAGAGGAAGTAACCCATTAAAGCATTCAATTACAATCAGATTACGCGCATTATTACCTTGTGTCAGGTTTCGAACAACTTATAGTATATTAAATGTCCAAAAGTCCAATCCTCCTTGCGGACACTTGTCCAAGATTGTTCTCAAATTTGACCTCGCAATCACTCGTTCAACGCGAAGAGCCTTGCCGTTCTCACAATTACGATTATATCCCGGGTGTTCAAAACCGATTCAGATTATTTGGAGAAATAACATGGGAAAATCCAAAGTGCATGTACATAATCGCAGCTTATGTAAAGAGTGAGTACTATAAATCGCTGTCTTTAAAAAGTTAGATAACTTTTTTATTTTTCCGAAAACAAGCTAAATGACATATACATATTGAAGAACAAGGTTTAGGA
>JAANSN010002116.1:0-26559 GCA_036850665.1 Dicranocentrus wangi | reverse complement strand
AATACAAGCCACAACTGGCCTTTGGGTTTGCAACTTTCCTTGCACTCCTTGCAACTGACCTTGAAGCCAAAAACTATGACCGATCCAGCCTTGAGGTTATCATCACTGGAGGGATGGTCCTCACAGAAAAGTTTTACAATGACATGATGACCCTTCCCGGGGTCAAATGCGTCTTTAACGGATACGGGATGACGGAATGTGGGGCACTCACAACTACCATTGACTTGTCAGGCCTGTCCACAGGATACAGGATGATGCCAAATATCCCACCCCTGTCATGTGGAAAGCTATATCCTAACACAAGGCTGAAGGTGCTCGACCTATTTACTGGCCGTGCCGTAGGACCAAATCAACAAGGAGAGATTGCAATTTCCAGTCCAATCATGTGCTCCGGCTACTGGAAGGGCACTACCGAAAGCAATGGCTTATTCCAGGATGGATGGATGAGGACAGGAGATCTTGGCTATTATGACTCAAATGGATTTGTATACGTTGTCGACAGGATTAAGGAAACCTTCAAGTATTACAATTGCCATGTAAGAACTAAACCATTTAAATATTTTTGTGAATCTTTGTTTGGCTGCATAACTGATGAACTTTGGTTTTAATGTTTACTTTCATTTATATTGTTATTGCAGATTTCACCAGCAGAAATTGAAGAGATTACTTTGCAACATCCGGCTGTTGATGAAGCTGTGGTGGTTGGAGTCCCAGACCCCAACGGCGGTGACCGCATCCCCCGAGCTTATGTAGTTTTGAAGCACGCCATTGATGCCACACCAGAGGAGATTCGGGATTTCGTTGATTCCCGTGTGGCACCGTACAAGAAACTCCGAGGGGGACTCTATATTGTACCAATGCTGCCGAAGAATAAGACAGGAAAGGTGTCCAGAGTTGAAGTAATTGAAATGGGAGTAGCTGCTCCAGCTTGCTAGACACTTTCTTTTAAAGGAGAAAGTACATTTAGCCAGCAAGGCAAACGTTTAAGATCTGTGATATTTTACTGCGTTTTTGTTTATTATGACAGACAGGTGTTTAGGTAATTAATTATACCTAGCATTTTCATTTTCTCCGACACATAAAACAGAGATTTTTTGATTTTTATACAAATATACTTTTGTAAACAGACACTATATAATAGTAAATTGGAACCCATACACCCACATTTTTTATCCATATATTATATATTATATTATTGAAAGTATATTCAATTAAAATATAGATTAAAAAGTGAAAAGATTATTTCTTGGCCGTCATCATTATAATTCGCTACAAGAGAATTGGAAAGAACATCAACTTTATTATTATTACTATGAAGTACCCAATACTTTCTCCAAAATGCAAAATATTTAATTTCATAAATGTAATCTCATTCGCCAAAACAATTGCTTAGCTAATCAATATATATCCATTTCCGCTGACGATATTGTGTGAGACTCGTAAAGAGAGTATTAGCGAGTGCCGATGAGCATACAACAGTTTAGAAAGATCATAAATCGTTGCGAAATATAGGGTAAAGAGTTAAAGTTCGCATATGTACTAAGGAATGAAATTACCGTCAAATGAAATTTTGAATAAAATTAAATATTGAGTATTTTAAATCACATTCGAAATTGACAAGGTGTATGAAAGCGGATATTAACATTAGTGGCACTCCAACAAAATGATTTATTCGTGTTATAACCCATTTAAATGCAATATAACAATGACACACACCTTGCAAAATAATATTAGATGATTAAAAACTTAAAATGAGCCAACATTTCATTGAAACTATATTCATACGATATAATTATTATGACGTTCGTCCAGCTTTCTTTTTCTCCAGTTTTCTTGGAGCATTTTAGTATTCGTCCCTGGGTCACGTAAGGACGATTGTGGAGAAAATGAGCCAAACCCAAAATAGAATTGAAGTTACAAAATACATACAAATATGACTTGTAGTAGTTGTAGTACGTTATGACGAAATAGCTCAAGTGACCATACATACCACACATGGCTTGATGTTTAAAGGCACAAAGGTACTAATGTAAGTTCATATCATATTCATGTTTGAAGTCAATGAAAGATGTCCATATAGGAAATATCCATTTGATTTTATGTAATAAATGGGTGTAATGCCCATGCTTACGCAGAAGGAGAACAAGAAGAAAAAACAAAGAAAATAACTACGAAATAAAAATGTAATTATTTACTAATGCAGCTAAACTGGGCTAAAGATCAAGTAGTCGGAATGTATACATTTGGCGAAAAATATATATGTGGATGTTTTTAGTTTTGTTGTCACACTGTTCGTATTGCGTTGTTCGAAATTTTCATTTTTGATTTATATTCCAAGTTTTAAAAAAGTGGAAAGTGAAATACCGGGGGAAATCATGAGTGCTCTAAAGAAGAAAACGAGTGGTACCCGAAACAAGAAGAAAGTGGGAGGTGGCAGAAACAAGAGGAAAACGACCAGTGATAGACCTAAGAGGACCGGTTATTTCTTGACTTACAATTAGTTTTTTAAATTTTTATTTGAATCTCGGCTTAGGTATTAATATAATAACATGGTATAAGTATTTCGGAATTATCAGCAGGGAAAAATAGTATTTCATCACCTTCGAATGTGTATCATGGGCCGTTGACACTGGAGCAGTTTCTAATTCAGAAGGCGGAGCTCGGTGTTGAGACTCTGGTGGCTTCGGCAGTCCTAATTTCCACTCCGCAACTTGAAGCCGCTGTGAACCACCTCAGGGAACAGAATTTCGAGATGTTGGACGTGATCCTCAATATGATTCAAACCAGACGTCATGAGGCTTCCCGTTCTCCGATAATGAGGCGTCAGGGTTTTGGGAATCAAATGGCTGCTGACCCCCCATCCCAGCCTCAACAAGTACGATTGCCCCCAATATCAACCTTTCTTGGCCGATCTTCAATCAGTCGTCAATTCGAACGTTTTAATGTTGTTGGAGGATTAGCAACTAGACCTCCTTTTGGACCATCAAGACCTCCGGCGGAACCTCCAAGGTATTTTTTTTTCAAATTTAGATTAGTTTTACAATTTTAGTTTATTTTTTGCTCTTATAATAACACCTAATACTACTCTGGTGCTTTAAATTATTTCATTTTTGTCATAGGGCTAACAGAAGCCCAGTCGTACTTGTGGATTTAACTGAAGACGACGACGAGGGACTTCCGGTTGGCGTTGTACTTGTAGACCTAACTCAAGATGACTAACATGCATGACTTCCGGTTCTGTTAAAAAATGCAGTAGTAAGTGAACGTCTACAATAAATTTATATGGATTTTGATCAGGAGGATAAGCGTGGTCAATTAATATAACAATTAGAGTATTTTTTTGTAATTATTCCTACTGAAATGAATGGAATGCGTCATTCACGGGATCTTAATCAACATTTTATTGTTGTAGACATGTTTATCTTTAAGTGAAGTATGAAATTAAAAAATAAAAATAAACTACATTAATTAAATGTCATTTTTTGGGTATTTTGATGCATTTTATTGCTGCATAAGTATGGAGGACGTCGAAAATGTCGTCAGTTGTCAATGTTTACTCTCTGTCATTCATTGGATATGACCAGACATCCATTAGTCATTAAAATTATTAGAGAGTTCACTTGCCATGTGCGTAGTTATGGATTAGTGCAATTTGGCATTTGGCGTGCTCTCCGCTTCTCCGCAACTTGTCATGATATGTTTCCCATGGTGCCAGTAACGAATTTTTATTATATTTGCATATTTGCATGTAAAAGTATTTAACATGTCGTAATGCATGCTTAATATCTCCCCCTTTGTCTATTGCTGCTGTGATTGTGAGGCATTTTCCTGGAACTTTTTTCCATCAAATGCATGGACATGTGGGCATGATGCTATCCAAAAAAAATATTTGTTAGATTCAATTTTACTTAAGGTTTTACTACATATTTATTGGCATGCGCCACAAAGTGCGGTTGGGTATTTTAAAAATAAAACCTGCATTATAAAATTTGTGTTTGAGTACAAATAACCTTAAAAACTTTTAAGAATTGGAGGTAACGTTTTTCAGCAGAGCAGACATGTTATCAAGGAACATTTCCTTAGAACAATAGCAGCAGCACATTCTTGGACATGGACAGCAGAAGCAGTTGGGACAACAGGGGTTTATTTCCCAATCGTCCCTCTTGAGTTGATTCATGTATTCTTGCAAAACCTGGCCAGCATCTTTCCCATTCAGTGGAAGGATATGGCTGTCAGCAACACCATGCTCATTCTCTGCAGTATTTTCTGTTTCGTAAATAAAATCTAAAAATAATCTAAATATTGATTCTGCTAAAATATTTATTTTATTAATGCAACTATAACCATCAAAACGGCTTACCTTGGCAAATCGCAACGGTAACGACACTCAGCAGGAGCAATACTAAAATTGACTTCATTTTTTCAGAGTTGTAAGAAAGGGATTGTATTGAATGACTACGGCTGCACCGAGACGACTAGATAATTGAGTTGAATTTGAGTAAGGATCAAGTTGTGTTCATATGAATCAAACAAGATGTAATGATCCCACTTACTACGAGATCCCCTTATATATATACCCAAAATCTAATTGCATTTTTAAGAGAAGGAAAGTTGGAAATTTAAGCTCTTTTTAATCAGTTGTTTGTGTTTGTTTAAAGGTTGACATGTACATGGCGTGATTTTCCTAATTCAAACAATCCGTGTTGGAATTAGAGATCTTACTCATTGTAGTCATTTTTATGTGCCCACCAACTTGGTATTATTTATTTTGCGATTATTATTAATTGGATAATAATAACACCAAAACAAGACTAAACCGTGTGTGTGTAGTGACAAGTTTGGAGGTGCAATCATACCACTGGAACAAATAGATGCAAAAATCAATTCCAGGAAATTCCGTGCGTGTTGCTGTCAACCTTATTTATTCAAGGCCAAAAATCATAATCGATCGTCTCTCACCGTTTAATACAGATATCTGTCAGCCATCCTATTATCGCATTTCGGGTGTCCGTCCGGTACGTTCACAAGGGTGTATGTTTTTTTGCTTGACTGGAGTGGCAAGCAAGCGCAATGATGTGATAACATTGTAAACTTGACTCGTAGCATGGTAGCTTACAAGTTGTTATTGTTTTCCCGAGATAATCAGCAAGATTTTTTACTAAAAATATCCATATAGTAGCTACGTTATAACTTACAACAAACCCAGCAAACAATATTTACATAATACTAAATATATTAGGTAAATAAATATTGACAACATTGTGAGTGAAGAACGGGCGTAATAACCTTATTCTTGAACGTAATAATTACGATTGAAAGAGTGGCATTTGGCATTACATCATCAACTGACAATGAGAATCAACCTTTTGACAAACAAATGTATTATTAGCCGTGTCTTGGGCGCAGACAAATCGTACGATATAGTACGTCAATCCATTCACCATGCATTCCCGTATATAAAACTGCACTTCAATATTAAACCCCGTAGCTAAACAGAAAAATGTAGAATCAAAAAATGATTGGAAGGAACTGTATATTTGAACGTGACTAATGAGGATTTGATTGATTTGTAAAATATACTAATATACATATATTTTAGAGCCTGGGAGTAAAATCAGAGCCATGGTATAATATGAAGATTTTCCTTTATATTAACCTTCCTTCAGTCAGGAGTGTATTCATTACACAACTCACATTGTGTCAAGTCATCCGTCGACCGGGAATGTAATTACTTATTTGATTACTTACTTACTTCAAAGTCATGTTTATTTATAAAAAACTTTATGCGATGCGATATAGCAGATTTGCTTGATTGGAATTTTCTTCCCCTAACATCCACCGCAATTATAAACGTCGGTGGGTGTGGAATTAGGATTTTCTGTGTGTTCCAAGAATATTATTGATTAATGTCAGCATTGTTGCCCCGAATTATGTCATGACAAAATCCCAACTTCATCAATCAATATGCATGAATATTTCTAGTTAGGAAATGAATTGGCACACATATGTGCTTCAAAAAAGTTGGGAAACATGGTGAAGCCCGATGAATCCATTAATGATGTAGATACATGAATGTCATCAAACCATTATATACACGCTTTGATGAGCTATTATGATATTTTAGACCACTTCGCGGACGAAGCAGTAGTAGTGGAATGCCCACCCAAGCAGTAAATCTTTGTTCCACATTTTTTTCCAGCAGCGTGAATCAGCGGCTCCTGCTGTACCCTTTTTTACTGCTGCTGGAATAAAGCATGAAGCTGGCACATGGGAAACACAAGTAGAAAGGGTGCACGTATTTAAGACCGGAACACGAGGAAAAAGTCATGCGCCGCGTGCTTTTACTGTAGGTGGCTGGCTACCATGCATATCCAGAAAGGATTTTATTAATCGAAAGACTAGATTGGGATTGAATGTGACAATGAACAACTGACTCACTGCCTGAACAAATTACTTACAGTTATCCTCGCTGTAGGCATACCCCTAGTTGATAGTTGAGCCGCCGGATAGACTATCCAAGTCTTCACAGATCCGGCGGCGCGCGGCGACAGTATGACCATAATCTCAATTTCAACCTAATTTATAGAAATAAGGGTGCACCCGATTACCAACCATATACCTAAAACAAACACTTCGACAAACATCAACATTGTTATTTTAGGTTAGGTTAAGTTTGGCTATGGCTAGGTTAAGTATGGTCAAGTAATCGAAAATGCAAATTAATTTTGCAGGTCGGAATTAACAACCCCTGATTAATGATTGTTTAAAATTTGGTATTGATTTAGGCTAGGCTCTTTTAGAACGCGATAACCTGCTTATATCGGAATTTCCGACAGGCGAATACTAACAACCTACTCAATGGTCGCTACCAACCAGTTATATTTTTTCATTACAATTAAAGGGCAAGAAAAAGTTTAAAAGTATTCTTGCTAAAATTGGTAATTATCAGAATTGTTGAATAGTTGTGTTTAGAAGTTAGAACTCATCTATACTCTTGATTTTCTTGCTAGTGTATCATTTTATGCGATATATTATACATTGTGCATCGGCTGCTGTTTAAAAGTAACAAATGATATGCAAAAAAATGTTAATTTCATGAAATAAAGTATTCGCTTTAATTAGCAATAGATCTGAAACGCGATTAGCCGTTTTATAATATTAAACCATATCATCAAATCGCCATTATCATCATAAGGAACAAGGTCTGGAACAATAGGGTACAACCCTTGGATAATAAATGCAATTCGTTAATAGTTTCATATTCAATATTAGATGGGTTAATGTACAAAGCAAAGCAAATATTTACAGTAGTATTGTCAACAGTATTAATTCACATCTAGTACCCGATTTTTTGTACGCATGTCACTTTCTTTAGCCACCAACGTTTTAGGCTAAGGCATAATTGTTTCACAGGCGTAAATTTATAATTATATCAATATTGCACATAACTTAGCATAGCGCACGACATAAATATTATTGTTAGGTTGAATATTATCTTGAAAAACGAACGTCATAATATGCCTGTGATTACTCTCCCCCAACCAGAAGTATCCTAAAGATTCCTTTGGACAGCCCCATTATGAATTTCAACACTGTCAACCTCTTTTCATATTCAATATTAGATGGGTTAATGTACAAAGCAAAGCAAATATTTACAGTAGTATTGTCAACAGTATTAATTCACATCTAGTACCCGATTTTTTGTACGCATGTCACTTTCTGTAGCCACCAACGTTTTAGGCTAAGGCATAATTGTTTCACAGGCATAAAATAATTATATCAATATTGCACATAACTTAGCATAGCGCACGACTTAAATATTATCGTTAGGTTGAATATTACCTTGAAAAATGAACGTCATAATATGCCTGTGATTACTCTCCCCCAACCAGAAGTATCCTAAAGATTCCTTTGGACAGCCCCATTATGAATTTCAACACTGTCAACCTCTTTATGACATACGCCCTCCCGTAGCAGAGCCTGATGGGCATACAGCTCTTTCTAAACTTGCTCATCAGTCGCCCCTCCCACGTGCTCCCCCACTTGTGGTACTTCCAAGACGTCAGAATCCGCACTCCGATCAAATACACTTGACCCGTCATTAGCAAGAAGAGACCCCAAAATAGGGTGGTGAGTGTCGCCAACGTGATGATCATGAGCAGTGAGGGTAGCCGCATGTCTCGCCCGTGGTGAACCAACATGTAGGTGCTAAATATTGCCAGCTTCATTATAATCGTTTGCGTTGGAACGAGAAACCTTCCGGTGGTGGTGTTAATTTGCTGTTGGACGAGTTGAAAACTTCGATAAGCAATGATCAAGGAGGAAGGGGTCCTTAGCTCCGAGAGCGCCTGATATTGGCTCCTCCCCAGCCTCATTTCCTTGGAGAGGAAGGGGAGAAAGAAGACTCCGTATATGAAACAGCACATTGCAATTGTGAAGCATGCCATCAGTTGGATGAAGCAGTTGAGGCAGATGGATATTCGGAAGGGAAGTTGGATCCAAACAGCATATTCTCTAGCTGGCATAAATCCACTGAGAAAGGCTTTCCCCTTTGCTCGCGGGAACATGACGAACAGGGCGGTGACCAGGAATGTGCCGAGAAATGCGCAAAATATTGCAAATACCCCGAAATCAGCTAGCTTATTCTTACGGCTTTTGTTTGGATCCAGGTGAGGAAGGTAGGCACCTGCAATTCATACGAGATATCAATTTATTTATTTTTTAGAATTATGATTCTTTGCTTAAAGCATCTTCTTACGGTGAAGATAGGTCATATGGAGAAGCGACATGTTGACAAATGCTCTGGAGTCGTCAGTATACAAATTAATTAGCAAAAGTCCCATGTTCACCAGCATGTTCCCCATTGCTATTGAGTATACAAGATTGAAAAGATTGTAGTCCCCTTCCAAATTGCATTTCACAGATTGAGCCAAAAGACCACTGACCAGGATGGTGTTATAGCCGATGCAAAGTTTGGTGAGAATAGGATTCCATTTGGAGTTTGGTGGGACCATTACCCTCCGTCTGGGATCCCAGGTGTAAGGCAGAGCCCCAATTAAAGCGAGAAAGGGGAGTAAGTAGGCCATCCCTTTGTAGAACCTGTCGCTTAGCATGATGGTATGTGTTTCATAGGTGTATTAGGAAAAACTGGGATCACTTTGAAAATCGTGCTTAACGTACTTCAAATGTTCATGAATTGTCGGAGCGATTTGCTGCCATTGTTTCATGTATATCTTCATATTTTTGGACATGTCACAAAAGTAATTTTTGCTTAAATAGCAAAATAATATCTGCATGATTGCTCAAAATTACATTAAATTCGTCGAAAAACAGATAGTCATAATTAGGAAAAATATTATCCTCAATTTGGCGATAAAATGTAGGATTCACAAAAGGTATATAATTTTTTGAAATGTAAGTATCGGAAACTTGCAAAACATAATTATTTCATTGGTTAGCTGATACAAACATGAAATGGGTATTACGACCATTTTAAAAATACGAAGGGTAATCAGAATCAGGTGAGATGACATAATAATGCTAAATGAAATATGATCACTGCCGCTGCTATAACGTTTTGTGGCCCCTGTGGCCATTACCATATTATGAAATATTGGTTTCCAAAGCTCAATTTGGTTCTAGACTGATTCAATTGATCTGATGCCACTGCTCAGAGTTTGTATTCTAAGTTATAACCACTGAATGAATTGTTGGAAATAAACTAAAAAGTGTGTCCATTACTTAAATTGCTTAAAAATCTTTCATTCTTTGGAAACCCATTATTATAATATAATAACAGAGAAAATCAATTTCATTCTGTGTACCTAAGCAATTACTTGAAAGATACAAGCTTGCTATACTAATTGTAGTACAGTCACATTACCATTAATTAAGACTCTTCCTGAAATGCTTTTTAAAGTTTCATTGAACTACATATTCAAACATGACAAACGTTATTGGAAACTATATTGAGACAACACAAACCATATAAATTGGCTTGCCAGAGTGACACTTGAGGAAGTACTGGTGCGTGTAGGAAAGTACTGGTTATTCATTTTCAAGTCCATATCAATATGTAGCATACGTGTAGCCTTCGAATGCTAACTCTAGCTACAATTGGGAGTAGGGGATTTCCTCCACTGTGCAATTAGGTCATCCGTTGGTGACCACAATAAAATCTATCTTCAATCAATCTATCTTCAATACTCGTCAGTAATCCGGAATAGCATCCTTAGCTAGAAAATTCATTCACTCTAACCTTGTACGCATTTCTCTTAAAAACTGATTCCAAAAATTAGTAAATACTCCTCCCAGAAACCCAGTCTAAATGGATTAGTGGTCTAAATGGCGGTTTCGTCGTGGTCATCATCGATCGATCTTATCGATTAAAAATAAGTTGGAAAGTTGGAATTTGTATTGCAATTCCATACATATTTTCTTTATACGCTTGAGCTTGCCCAACGCGAGCAGTTGTCTAACACACGATATTACTACTCGTATTGCACTAGTCTCTAGCTATTGCATGACATGGTGCATGTTCAAAGTTTTTTTCTTCTAATGTAGGAGAAATTGCTATTTCTTCACTCGACTCACTCATAGCTTCTCTTCGTCACATGCCGATTAAAATTCTCTACGCTTTTTCATGTTAATCAAATCAATCAGATTTAAATATCCATTAGGGTAATGGGTAACATGAAGTTGGCTATTGACTAAATAAACATGTTCTATGCACCATTCTATGTATGATACAAGGGATTTGGGACCCAATGTCTCCCCTGCGGACTAATAGTTACTATACTTGTACACAATATTAATATATGACTTTTGTAAAAGTTGGAAATGAAGCATGCAGAATCATTTTATGCTATTTTACGTGTTGTAGATTTTAATATCATTTTTTATCCAGACACGAGGTTGCACTTATACTTACATAAAATTTTCATTCTTTTATACGGACTGTTATTGTAATGAAATTCATCAATTCAATTCAATAGTGCCACCAGTTTTTTTGCATATTACACATTTTATCACACACAAGTATAACAGGATAATAATAATAACAAGTATCAGTGGATTGGGAGTTTTAAACAAAAGCACAATAATTCAAACTTGTATTATATCTAGCTTAAAACTCTTCTGCGACGCATTTTTTTCACAATTATTATTTTTTACGATATGTGTTCATGAGTACACCATGGTGTTGGACGCGTGTATTGTATTAATTAATAATTTTAATATGGGTTTTGCGAGTATGGGCGGACGGACGACTAAAGATTTTCATTAAAGTGTATAATCACTCTTACACAGCGCAGCGGAACAGCCACAAAATCAAATTCTAAAGGCACATACGTCAATTTTTCTAACGATACTAACAATATTTAAAAAAATGCTAGTTACTTTAAGTATTTCTCGCGTGAATATTTGTTCTGGTATCATTGTTAAACTTTTTCTTCACAGTTGCAACCAACTAGCTACTACACAGCTTAAAACGGATTTTTGATTAAAATTATTACATGTTACTATATTACATCACATCTGTTGCATTCAATTAGAGTGACATAATTGGAGGAACTACATAAAGAGACCATTTATAAAATACTTAATAATAAAATTAGTAATAACTTATACAGCGCTGTTTACTAAATTTTATATAATTTGTTAAACTGACGGCTACGCAGTGGTATTATTATAAAGCTTGACACGTGAAGAATTTTCAAAAGGAAAATTTTAATCATACACTCTAACATTTTTTTTAGGATACTACAATAAAAAATACTCACAACCGAGAGAACATTATACTACTCACTTCAAATTTGTTGATTTTATAAATGTATAACTAAAGAACAATATAATATAACAGGATTATGCAGGATTTCAGCCATTATGGGTGTATTGATTTAAAACATTTTTTCGAGAAATAACAAGACTATGTTCGAATGAGCAAACATTTTGTAAAAGGGCAAACTTCATCTCATCTCGTCTCGTCACTTGCTTAAAGATTGGCACCAACTTGCGCCTCCGGAGGAGTGTCAACAGGTTTCAGCCTGAAATTACACGCGTCACATGCCCTAGCTTGGATTGGATTGAGGAGGGTACACTGCGGACATGGGAGCTCCTCTGGAGACTCATTGGAACCATAATGGGGAGGACCAGAGCTCACGGAACTGTTTGGAACTGAGTACATTTTTGGGATGGCAACTGCAGGCACTGGCACTAATGGAGGTGGAGGGGGACCGCTGGCAACAGGGGTAGCAGCGTCTGGCTCATCATCCTCAAAGAAATCCTTGCTTTTTGCACACACCTCGCAAATCCGCTCCTCTTTGAGATTTCGAAACGTGCAAAATCTGCAGTCCCAGGGCTGAGGTGGTAATTGTTTCTTCACCACCGCAGGAATCTCGCTTTCCACAGGAACCCGCTCTTTTCTGTCCACCACTACCCCAGAGGGATCGCACTTGCCCACTTTTTTCATAGTTTTATCATGACTTGGTTTGTGAACTTCGGCCGTGCTGAAATTGTAGTTGGGATCATGGGATTCAGTCGGAGTTTTCTTCTTGACGATCACGCGCTGATTATGCGAATTTCCGGGAGCGTCATCATGATCCAATCTAGCTGGTCCCGATTCCCGTTGTCTCTTCTTCACCACTCGCCTCCCATCGTAGAGATGATCCTCCTCCGACTCGGCGTGGGTCTGACTGGCTGGGACGTGTTGTTGACTAGATCGATTGGAAGTGGAGGAGGTAGGTTGTCGTCGACTTTCAACATTGCTACTTTTCACGGGCACATTACGAAGCACCTCATCCGTCTGACCTTGCTTGAGGAGGTAGTCGTAATACACAGTGTCCAAGCTACTCAGCTCTTCATTCCTCGGATAATGTCTGGACGTGGAGGAACTGGAGGCAGGAGAGCTGCTACTGGCACTGGAACTTGAGCTTAGCTCCCGATATCCGTTTTTAACTCGCGGCTGCTGCTGTGCAGTAGTTGACTGTTGCACCAAATCGGATTCTGGGGATGAGTCAGCATAGCGAATGTCACTGTTGTGGAGGGCGGATGCCGACTGACGTTGATGATTTGCTTCCGCTCGCCAATCCCGGCTGCCATTACTAGGACGAATGTCAATATGCGAGGGTCTCTTTGCAGTTTCTGATTTTCTTCCTTGTTTATCTGCCACGTTTTGTTGCTGGGGGGAAGGCACTACTACCGCTCTCCCGTAATCCGCTTCTAGCACAGATCCTTCCCACGATGAAGCATCTGTTGAGGAACCGGACCGTTGAGTTCCTTTATTATTAGAAGGCAGCGCTAACTCCCGCGGGATTGAGGTATCACGAGACGACGAGTGCGAATCCGAGTCAGAAGCTTGCATTGGGATTGGCGTTGCTTGATGTTGATAAGCTTGCTGTTGGTGACCTTTCTTGACGGGGGATCCACAAGGGGGTGGCACCACTTGATTAGCCCTTCCCAACGAGCTCACTTTCGGGATTTGATTGACTTCGGACGCGTACGCGTAAGCTTCATTAAGCACGTCTTCACTGTTGTCTGAACTCTGCCTAGTTCTAGAATAATATTGGGCTGGAGGTGGGGCGGGCGCTGCTGTAGGTGGATTGATTGTGGATCCATAGACCGCTACTGGCTTTACTATACCCGGAGGGTAATACTCGTCGGGGTAGACCTGGTTGTTGGTATGATTTGGAACCGGTCTATTTTCCGGAAGGGACCTCCGAACTTTGTTGTTCCTCTCGTGATTATAGTACGGGTCCCTCGGGGGATTGGGATCAGCGTCCAAATCCGTCTCTTTCACTTTCGAGAGGGTGAGCGGTTGCGGAGGATATATTTGCTGGGAGGATGACGACGACGAGTTGCTGATGCCACCCCGACCACTGATGCTGTTCATGCTGTTTGACTTACTAACATTATTTCGACTGGAGGACAAACTGGACATGCCATTGTTGGAGGAGAACATGCTCGTCACTGTTTTCGGAATCATTGGGGAAACTGAGTTGCGGGATTGTTGGTCACTGTACATGATGTTGTTGGTGGCATTGTTGAAATTATTGTGATACTGATAGCCGTGGTTGGAGGGAGGCATCGTTTTTCGACTGTTGTAATAATATGATGCATTATTATTCGCCTTTTGTTGCTGCTGCTGAATGTACAGTTCTCTATCTCCGGGATGCCTCCGGGGGTAGTTGGGGAGGTCCATGCCGGCACTGCCGTAAACGGGGTCGTAAATATGCTCATCCTCTTGGTGGTGGTGTGAGCGCTGATTTTGTTGATAATGGTTGGTCAGGGCGACATTTTTCATTAAATCCGAGACCCTCTCTGACTCCCTCTCTGGAAGGAAGTTCAAGTCAGGCTCGTCCGTATTGACGGTGTCGTCCATGTCGTAATCGATAAGGCGGTCGACAGGGACGAATCGCTGGGTGGCCTTTAGAGCCATTGATAGTTGTTGTTGTTGCTTGGCGGTGTGCATCCTCTGACGAATGTCATAAAGCAGCTTGTTGCAAATCGTGTCCGTATCCCCAAGATGATTTTTCCGGTATTCGAAAACTTCGCCGATTGTCAGAGGNTCAGAGGATAATCCGGCTCCTGATCAGCAACTTGTTGCCATATCTGGCTTAAAATCTGAAATTAAGTCAAAATAAATGAATTAGACTTTCGACTCGACGTAAATATACGTATTAGGTACTCCAGAATCAAAAGTACGCTTTTTGTACAAAAATTGAAAATAATAGAAAATAAATATAATTTCTCCCAATGGAGCATACCAAACATTCTTGACTAGCTACGTAGCAATCTCGAGATACGGCTTTTAAATTATTAAAATTCAGCTTCGGAAGCAGCTCCAGCGTCGTGTCGTCAATATTGACGTAGCCCATCACAATTAGAATCTCATGAGCATTTTGAAGCTGAGCTGCTACATTGTGGACATAAAATCCCGACGTCAACTACAACAACAAAATAATTATTACTTATTTTTTCAATTTGCACATACTTTAACTGTAAACACTATTCCAGATACCTCATTGAACTACAATTCGAATAATACTACCTTTATAACGTGGAAATCTCGCCTCCAAGGTTGCTCCAACAGATTCTCTGCATACTTTGCTAAATTACAGAAAGCTAGGCTACCCTCCCTCGGATCAAAATCACCTATATTCATGGCACTGTTGTGTAGAACCCTTTCAGTCTCCTTAAATGTAAATTTCTTCTCCTGTGGCACCAAATGAAGATACTGGACGGCATATCCTGGATAAGAAAAAAATAACAAGCTTTTTCAAATAAAATCGCCAATGAATTCATAATTGGATCTAATATCTTTAAAATTAATGTTGGTTACTATCCACACACCTGCCATATACCGTAGAGCATCAGCCTTCTTATCATTGTCATCTTGACGCAAAAAGTCCTCATGCTGGACTCCAATATTTTTGCTGAGCTCCACCACACTTTCCGGTCCAAAAGATCTTCGATATCCGAGCATTGTAAAATATGTTCCAGGCGATGAGTATCTTCCTCAACAAAAAAATTGGCAAAATCGTGAGTGAATTAGTAATCAGCTTCAAGCTCTCGGTCAACGGCGACTGTATCACATATCGAATATTAGTAGTGGTAATATAATCCTCCTGGAAGAATAAAAACAAACAAAAAACGAAAATTAGTACACCTCAAAATGATAAAAACCCAACATTATTTCCACCAAATAATTATTTCAAGTTTGAAGTTAATAACAATATAGTTATAGTTTTACTATTAACTAGTCGACTTGTTATTGTTATAAAGACCACCCAGATTATTAATCTGTGCCTGCCTGTGTTCGAGACAAATCCCTATTGCAAAAATTTGATACGGCGAAGCTCAGAACCGCCACCAGCAAAAAACGTAGGCCACTGCCCTCCTATATCCACACACTCCCAACTCCAACTCACTCATCTTTCCGAAAGAAGTACAGCTAAAAAATATATGGAGGAAGAGGAGGTACATAAAACATGCGACTTAATTTCAGAACAAAGTTCGAGAGAGGAGGCATATAGGAAAAAAAGTCAAAATGTTTGGCAACACTTCCAACTCCAACCTTTGCAATTGCCAATGCCAATTTTGTTCGAAACAAAAAATACAAAATATATATTACTATATAGCGCTGATGGTGGTAGTACTTTTGTACACACTATAGACTAATCTTTTTGCTCATCATCACACCACTACTGTCTACATGCATTCCGAGGTGGTTCGGGAAACTATAAATAGTTCAACGATCTCCTGACTATGGACTGACTTCCGATATTTCCTTATTTTTTATACCTTGAACTCGGAGACTGAAGTAAGAATACAAATGACTAAGTGTTCGGGATAGAATGCACTCCACACGGCTCCACTAACTAGCACTACAAGTGAAAACAAAAAAAAATCATCGGATATCTTTTCCGGATTCTCCATGCTCCTCCAAAAAAATACCTCATCATTATTTTCGCATTAATCACTCATCCCAACATTCTACATTTTTGACAAGAGCCACTTTTTACACACCGCTACGCTAACATTTGACATTAACCACCAAAAATGCTTTTAAAATTAAATCGATAAAATCATCAATAATAATATTATAGCTTACCAATCACCAAATTCACCAATCAATCATTGTTGTGTAATTCTTCTTCACCTCACAAAATATTATTTGTTATTAGTTCCTCGAGTTCTGGCTTACTACTACTGAGCAATCAGCTGGTTTTTGTTATTCTCTGAAATCACTTAAATCACACAACAAAATGCATCAATTAAAAATTAATTTCAAACCGCTCCATCCACACCAATCATTTAATTAACGTGAGACTAACAAATTTATAAACACTCAGCCTCTCTAATAATAATGAATTAGTCTTTAAGACTGTAATTTGTAATTTATTTAAAAAAAAGAACAACTCCCAAATACCAAAATAATTGGTTATTGAGCCAAGCAAGCCAAAACACAAAACAAAGGGCCAAAAAACAATTGGGATTGGGAGCTACTAGTTATTACCTTTAACTTACGCTACCACTAATGACACATGATGACACACTAACACTGAACGCAGTCATGAGTCCTCACATCATCAGTTAGTCCTCATCAGTGACACCAATAATGACAAGGATTGGGTGTGGTGTTAGCTCCATTGTCATCATCAGTTATCAGCAGTAGGTTGCAAAAGTAATATGTACCACCACCCCATTCTCCACTATTCATTCAATTCAACACTACTTGTCATAATGTCATTACTTCCAACTTCACTTGTGACTTGCAACTTGCAGCAATGCAACATAAGATCTAGGAATCACTATCAACAATAACTGGTCAATCGTGAGAGTCCACAACAAATAAATTTACATAATAATAAAAACAATGCCATGCAATAAACAATCAGTTGACTTGTAAATGGTGAATGATATAATATATGTATTGTATGAGAATTTTACACAAAACTAAACCAACTATGAACTACTTCATCCAGATTACTTATTAAGCACTTATCACGTCCACTCCTTGTCACTCCAATTAATTACGTTTCCCAGAGAGAGGATAATGAAAATGAATAATAATATTCTTCTCATAATTTGCATTTGTCACTGTGTCCGTCCCCCGTAATTCTTCCAGCCAATAATATAATGGTCACTCACTACTACGATGTACTACTGACTGGCTTGTTTAGTGGTGCATGGTGCATTTGCATTACTACTATGACTATGTATGTATTATAAACAGGCATTGTTCCCATATATCCCAACGCAGTGCAAAAGAGATGTTCAATTTTGATAGGAATTTTTACCTGTTCATCACCTGAGTATAAAAAGCATTGTGATTGTAATTAGGTGATTATAGGGATATATGCCTGAGATATAATGTGTATATCTGCATGCGCAATTTTTTTATGGTTCGTTGCTGCATACAAATATTTGATGGGATTTGAGGATGAGGAGGATGGATGCTGTGATGTTTGTTGTTAAGAATGAATCATCTGCTCTTCACTATTTTTTTCTAGTAGAGTCTAGTCATATATCCACCATCCCTCCCTATCCCTCCATCCATGTAGTCTAAAATCATTGCCTTGTCTAACTCCAAACTTCAATATGCATACTTATGACTTGACGTAGTTTTTGGTCTGCGTCTGATACATATACTCATGCATACACTCACTCTAGCTGTCTAGTAGCTAGAGCTCTTGCTCTCTGCAGTGGAATGCAATGTGGTGTGTGTAAGTAGTGGATGATACGAGCATTATTGTTCTCTTCTGCTGTTATGCTTTTTAGCTGTATATGGGGAACCGTTCGTTGCGTTGGCTGGCACAGTAATAAAGCACATGTGTGTGGATGGGTGGGGTGGGGGTGCTGCTTTTAATTTTAAATAGAGGCAGGCAGAGGCATAGTTATAAATACAATGACAATGTAATGCATATTTAATTGTTCCGTTAATCGATTTCTATGCAGTTTTGAGTGAATAACTAATAAAATAATCATTTTGCAGTTGCTTAATAAATGATTGATTTATTTCAAGTTGGAAAATAGACAAAAAAATACTTCAGATAAGGTATATTGGTCTATTGATGATACCACATTTTCAATTTTGATACTGATTGACTTTACATCATTAATTTGCTGCTTGCTTCATTTCTGCTTCACTACTTTAAATTAATTAGTAAATATTCAATTATTGTATGCCAAATAAATATTAAATACGTAATCAAATAACAACGCACTGGGCAGTAGTGACTAGTTATAAATGGCTTACTGACATAGTAAAAGTTAACTTCGGGTTATAAATTTCAATAAAAATGTCGTGCAAATGGTTGGGGATTTACACCTACAAAATGAATGGATAGACCCCAAATCCTTGTGGTGCATGAGAATGAGTCTAGCTCTATCTAGCTCTCATGCATCATGCAGAGAGCAGAGTTAGAGTATGAGTATGAGTATAAAAGTCCTTTGAGCTTTGTTTTTGGTCTCGTAAAGCATGTCGTTTGTCGTCGTACGTCGCTTTTGTAAAATTGTATAGGTACGTGTATTTACTATTACTTGCGGGCATGTGGCTTTTTGCGTCAACTCTCTCATGAAATGAAATATTTGTATGATATGATAAAATAATGATACATAGATGTTCACTACTATATACATACTCACGATACCAGTGATAATAGTAATACTACGCAAACCTAACTGAATATTTTGTGGTTATTATGTGGTAATGCAACCTGTACTTTATTTACTAGTATGAACATCGTACGATGATGAATGATATGTACAAAAGCTTTCCGAAGCTGATTTGCTGATTGCACTTCTAACTGCATCATATTTTATTCATGAGTTTGAGTTACATGAGTCATTGCTGAAATTAAGCTCGGAGTCAGCTCTCCAGTGAAAGTAAGCAATGCAAGCACTAAAGCCGGCCACTATTAAAGCCGGCTTTGTCCCTGTTCAACAAGAGCATTTAAAATGTTCAATATAGTCATTTTAATTTCAGCAATTAAATTATGCCACCAAGCAGCCCACCGCATGACATCTTCATCTCATTCATAAAATATTAAGCATTTTTTCCATCGAACTATGCACCTGCTTGCTTGTCAGTTTAATATTGCATGACTGCCAAAACAGTGATTGCTTTAGTTGCAAAAAAATTGCAAATTCCAATATGATGCAAGTGCATGATTCTAATTACATTCGTAATATTAGCGTAATATGAAATGGAGTATATCTACCTATGTAAGAATTCGTAGAATACTTTCCAGAATTACCATAAAAATTAAAAATTGTTGTTCCATTGTATCCGAAAATAATTCCCAGAACAGAATACACATACCCCCGACCGATGCCGGCCTAGCCTCCGCAATCTTATGCCCGCATATTATGCATACTAGAAAAATATGACTTTATAGGAACCAAAACCACGCCTTTTCCTTTCATATTTATTTATTAACAATTGAAAACGCAAATATTAAAAAAACACCCGACAGAAATGGGAGATGAGCGGGGGCCACTGGATTTCGTAAATCTGTGCAAGTCAATCAACTGACGGCAACATTGTCTATCTTGCCTTTCGTCAAGAGAGGACACCGAGGAAAGGTGGACAACTGCTTCTTACAATTGACACAATCAGTCCAGGAGAATGGCACAACTCGGGTCAGGGGTCACCGGCGTCTAGGAAGGAAATTACTAGCATCGCCAGGGATTTGCAATTCCAGGACGGAGGGATTGAAGAGGATGAGGTGGGTGGAAGAGGAGTGTGGGTCGCAATTAAAGCTTTTTTAACTTCCTGCCTTGCAACTGTCAACCTTCCAAAGAGGATTCGCAAAAATCGCAAATATGTTGCCGAGAGGAGAGGAAAGCTGGACATGGAGAGCCTTTAGTATTCCCCACACTCAAAATGAAAATGGCTCAATGAGAATCTTGTACGCCCGTTTCATGGGACCTATTTTATCATTTATCCAGCCAGATTGTAAAGTTTATTCTAAAATTGCAACAAAACTTGTACTACTTTGAGAGATTAAATTAATCATATTTCTCATTTGCCTTCAACCATGAAATTCAGTTCAATTTAGATTTTTATCCAGGAGCTATGTTATAATTATGTGTGCCAAATTGTTCTTTCATTGTTTTTATTAATTTTTATTTTTATGCCTTTAATAAAAAAAAAGTTTAAAAAAGTAATTTCAACCACATGGCAAACATTACAGAATTTTCTTTCTTCATAAAAACATTTTATTTGCAACTAAAATACACCACATGTTTTGCTTTTTAGAGACAAGACGGTAAAAATTGTATTATATTTCTCCTGTCAATTCTACGTGTATGTAATGCCGTCTGCTTTCGACGGGACACCCGGACTACAACATAAAAAAGGCGGACTAAACTAACTCGACATGCTCCATTTTTAATTTTTATGAAAAAAGTACATGCAAGTTGAAGCTCACCATTTTAAATTTCTGTTTTTTACAAAAGAACGAAAGTTTAATGATGTTTTAAACTTGATGGAATTTTTAAGTCTGTCATATAAGCATTTTCTTTGCCTAAATTTCGATTAATGCAAATTTCGAGTCAGCCATCTGCCATCTCCGTCGTGAAAAAGCAAAGATCAGTGAGTAATATATAGTATTTCACTAGTAATTGATAAGGCTTCCAAACTTCTAGTCATAATGTGGAGTAACAGGCTATACAGAGGGATATTCCTAGTAACTCCGTTTATCAGAGCAATTGGCATATTCCCTTACAGCTGGAGCCCTTCAAAGAGGATATTTGTGGAGAAATCTTCGCCACATTTGTTCTTATTTCACAAATTTCACTGTCTGTACACCCTACTCTACATAATTTACCTGCTTTGCCAAGCCGCCCGATCCGACCTGAAGAGAGCCTACAATGAAGTGTTTCAGTTCTATGCTGTGGCTACTGCTAACATGCTGACAGGGATGTCATTAGCGCTGTTGGAGTTCTGCGGGGACGAGATTACTACAGCGTTCAACCAGTTGCTGTGTTGGGGACGACATGTCAATCGTATGTATACTCACAATCAAGAAGAAAATATTGTAAAATATTTTACCATAATACTTATTATCTTACTTTGTGTACAGGTTTGTTCATGCCCACCCACGACCCAGACACCAGCCGAAAAAACAAGCTGATTGAAATCGGAAGCTGCTTCATCCTGGGGGGAAGTCTCATGCTATTTGTCCAAGTAGTTGTTCTTAACATCAAATTTCCAAATAGGCCTTACGTATACAGCGGCCTGGTTCCGGATGGGAAGTACTTCTACGTCCTTCGAATCCCCCTTCAGGCATACACCTGCTTCAATTTCATTGTTCAGATGAGCCCCAGCGTCATCATTGGACTGTTTTACTGGTTATACGGATTCTCGGTTATCCCATTCATCTCGGGGGAGCTTCGACCGGGTACGACGGGGGCATATCAGTCGGTTCCCCAGTTAAGGGATCCTCCAAACCTAATCACTGCTTATCGATCCCTTCAGCTCCTCCAACATTCGATTAACTTGCCGTTGGGGAAGATTTTTATTCCATTTCAAGCTGTGGTCTTCAAGTTGGTTCTATTTTGCACGTACATGGTTGCAAGGCATGGTGGCTCCATGGGGTTGTTGGCTTCATGTCGGTTGGTAGGTTGGGCTGTAACGGCGACCCTTTTTTGGAGCCTGCTTCTCCTCATGGGAGGCCATCTGGCATTATCCGCGGAGAAAGTGTTGGACTCGTGGAAGGCTCACCGGTGGACATCTAAATGGGAGAGAAAGCTCATGAGGAAGTTTGGCAAGTCGTGTAAACCAATCGTTTTGAGTTACGAAAGAATGTTTGTCATTCGAAGGACAACCGTGCTGGAGTTTATGCTTGGCTTGTCAACCGGAGTATTCCGCATCTTGCTGTTAGGAGAGATAGAATAAACCTATTTGTTACATTTACATTTGCTTGTAATGGTTTTGAGATTTTGTAAATATCTGGAATTGTGACTTGTATTTGCATCACTAAATAATTTTTTAAAAATAGGACTAATGGCACAAGCTCGGATATGTTGCTTTTTGAGAGAGCTGTGAAGCTAACATGTGTGACTCGGCAGGGGTAGTAGTAATCCACCCTTTGGCTTTCCTCCATACACGTTGAAAAGATGCATATTTAATTACAAATATTTTTTGTGCTTGTACTTGAAATTACTTCTCAGCTTTTTACCTCCAATGTGTAGGCTAGCGACACGTAGGCTAGCACATAAAAAACTGTCATTTCTCAAATCAAGATACATACTTAAAATTATAGTAATATGCACAATCTTTAAATGGACTTAGCAACCAGGTCTACGTGGTAGTATGCATGTCCAACCTAAAATTATATTTTCAAACTACTATCCAGTACGTATTTGTGCTTCCAAAATATAAATTGATAACTTTTAAATTTACGTGTTTTTGAAACTGTACAAGAGTCAATTCTACCGTACCGTCCAGTTATAATTGTAAGGTATAATATGTAATAAACATTTTGTTTGTTTGACTTTTGTTATTGAGAACAAAAAACCTTACATGTCGACTCATTAAAATTTTATCTGACATGAGGCAATGACTCTTATAAGAAGTACAATCATGTCGTCATTGTCGTGTTTACAATTATACATGATGTTTGCACGTAAGCCGTGTAACCCATTAGGATGAGGTTGAGGTATGAAAGAACACTGATGGAATGGATGTAGTTAATAGCATCGAAATTTTGGAATGTCTACCGGGATGCCCCGAAAACTGATTCACTCCTTCGGCTGCTTCCAATTTTCATAAATGAAATTAGAACTTCCGGCATATACGAATGGAAGTATTTGTTATAGGACGATAAAAACAAAAAAAATAATTTCAAGCAAAAAAGTATATACAATTATTACTGATTACAACTAAGGTAATTGTTTTTGTTTTTTAAATGAAAAACCATAAAAATTCTATTACTACTCCGGACTACACAACTTGTATGTTTACCTTTTCAGCTCTCCTCAATTTTGCTAGTGAGTACAACACAATTGTCTTACACAAGACAGTATTAGTTACTACGTACCTGTCCCATTACACCCCGAACCATTTTCCCTTCCATCTTTTACGACAATCAGCTACTTCGACACTCGGACAGTCCAGAGCCTTTACATTAAAAGGGCGGTCACAACTAGCTTCAGACGCTCTATTTTGAAGGAAAAACACATAAAAGTACCTAAAACTGAAGCCGAAGTGTTGAATTTTACATTTAGTCTTGTTTTTCTAGTGTGCCATAGGCATTCACCAATGCCCTTTCCACATTTCACTCCCAATCAAGTCATCACAAAATTATCATCTCCCATGAAAATCCCGGAACCTAATATATTTCGCCAGCATTTTCTGCGATTTCTAAACTGCTACTCACAATGTGGAGTGAAAGGCTGTACAGTGGGATTTCCATTGTAACCCCGTTGTTCAAAGCAATTGGCACATTCCCTTATTGCTGGAGCCCTAGACAGAAGATATTTGTGGGGAACTCCTCCCCACATTTGACCTACTTTCTCAAATTTCATTTGCTGTACACCCTACTCTACATAATTTACCTGCTTTGCCAAGCCGCCCGATCCGACCTGAAGAGAGCCTACAATGAAGTCTTTCAGTTTTACGCTGTGGCCACCGCTAACATGCTGGTAGTGTTGATAATTGCACTCTTGGCTCTCTTCGGGGACGAGTGTATCACCGGAATAAACCAATTGATCATTTGGGGACGCCATATGAATCGTAAGTAAATTCCAACATTTAAAAAAAATTCCGTACTAATAACTTAATTTTTTAGGAACCTACTTGCCTAGCTATAATCCAGACACGAGCCGGAAAAACAAGCTGATTGAAATCGGAGCCTGCTTCATAATGGGAGGGATTCTCACTCTAGTTATCCAGGTCATTATTGTGAACATTAAGTTTCCAAATCGCCCGTACGTGTACAGCGGCCTAGTTCCGGATGGAGAGTACTCCCACCTCTTTCGAATCCCCCTTCAGGCATACACCTGCTTCAATTTCTTTGTTCAGATGAGCCTGTGCTCAATCTATGCCCTGATGTATTGGTTCTACGGAACCTCGGTTGTCCCATTCATCTCGGGAGAGCTTCGGCCTGGGAGGAGGTACTATAAGTCGGTGCCCCAATTGAGACAACCTCCAAACCTAATCATTGCGTATAGAACACTCCAGCTCCTTCAACATTCGATTAACTTGTCCTTTGGAAAAATCTTGATTCCGTTCCAAGCTGTGGTCTACAAGTTGGTGCTATTTTGCACGTACATGGTCGCAAGGCACGGGGGTTCTATGAGCATTTGGGTGTCATGTCGGTTGGTGGGTTGGGCCGTAGTGGCGACCCTCTTTTGGGTTCTGCTTTTGCTCATGGGAGGCTGTCTGGCTTTGTTCGGCGGAAAAGTTTTGGACTCGTGGAAGTTCCACCGATGGGAGAGAAAATGGGAGGGAAAGCTTATGAGAAAATTCCGAAAATCGTGTAAACCAATTGTCTTAAGTTGCGAACATATGTTTGTCATTCGTAGGCAAACTGTGCTGGAATTCTTGCTTGGCTTGTCCACTGGAGTATTCCGCATTTTGCTGTTAGGAGAGATAGGATAAGGGTGATTTGCTTTCTGGAGTCTGGAATGCTGTTTGAAATATACCTATATTGTGTGTATAATAAAAAGGTTTTAAAAGTTAATAATAATGAGACAACGCCCTCCGAAATATTGTTATGCTCTAGTGTCGCATACACATACTAAAATTCTATCGCATGCTAAAATTATCGTTTGTCAATACTTTTACAAGGGGTATACCTGCTACAAGTGCTACAGTTGTTAGGAATAAAAATATGTGAAATTTGTCGTGACTCATACAGTCAACATAAGCAAATGTCTTGTAAACATGACATGCTATTATTCAAAAGGTTCAAAGGGAAAATTTTAAAAATGAGTAAGCATGTAAGATGTGTATGAACATTCTTATATATTTGACTATTGAAGCAGGAACAAATTTGGGAATTTGAATTTACTGATTGATGTAGGTAAGTGTAAAAACTCGGATTAATAGTATGAGTTTTTAATTCGGGTTGGGCTTATTGCAGAGCAGACACACTTTTCCACCATTTGGTCATCATGTTTCTACGTAGGTATTCATTAACTATCCATTGTGTTGTTAGTTATGCGATGTAGTGCTGGCGAATCTGGCGTTTGTCATTCACTGTTGGTTAACTTATTACAACCCGTATTATTAACCCAACCTATTCTATTTTAAATCCTCTTCTGAATACTTCTGATGACGCCAAGGAGGAATCACACGGCGGCTAAAAGAAAAGCCCTCCCATGGGAAAATCAACCCACCTCGAAGATAGCTCACTTGGGTGCTATAACTCCTAAAAATCCCGTTCATGAAAGCTAAGCAAGATGGTAAGTTTTCGGGATAAACTCATCACAAAAAGTAAAGTGTATGTAGATAAATACACATTTGCCACGTATACTAAATTGTTTACCTATGCAAATGAACCCCTAAATTTATGCGGTTGACAAAATAGTTTAACGAACTGATATAATGGCTTACTCACTAGAAGTAGCAATGACCTAAAACAACATACACCGCACTACCACTATATTAAATTGATAAATTCGATGCTCTCATTAGTGACGAATTTGATTACTTTAAACAATGAATGCGATGAAATAGAGCGAGACGGTAGTTCATAAGGTACTTTCACATTTTTCGTGTTGCTGACTAAAGCACTTTTAATTAGTGTTTGCGTGCGTCATAATATGTTCTAACATGATTTTCTTTCGTTCCTGTTCCGAGAGCCCAATCTTATCGAGCTAATCAATATATTAAACAAAAGAAATGTCTGGAACCGCCTTGGGAAAGTAAAAACCGCAAAATTTAATGTTTTATATATATCCAACAACCCTTTATATGCTATTCTACCAACATTCACTACACGATATCCACTTGCAGAAACCCACGATTTTCCGTGCCAGACCTGCTGTAGCATAGGTTTCGAGAATAGAGATATAAAGTATAAGACAGAGGGGAACTCCCAATGCTAA
>JAANSN010002115.1:0-26561 GCA_036850665.1 Dicranocentrus wangi | reverse complement strand
GATATGTACATCAAGGGGTATTGCGAATCCTAAACTTTGATTGCCCAAAATTGAGCAATTGCACAAATTATTCATACGCAAATTAAAAGACATCTTATCCTAGCATTTTCAATTTTTTTGTGTTTCGTAGAATTGTAATAAGCTGAATATTATTCCATTTGATTGCAGATACTTTTGCGAGATTTTAGCAGACAACAGACGTGCAGTTCTGAGGGCAATCCACTAATCAGCATCAGGAGATTGGATTTGGACACTAGGATTTGTGCAAATATATCTGTACTTGAGTTTTGAGCACTCGTACTTACCCTAACTTAACTTTTAACCCTGTAACCAACCATCAAAATG
This sequence comes from Dicranocentrus wangi, assembly GCA_036850665.1. Classification (NCBI taxonomy): domain Eukaryota; kingdom Metazoa; phylum Arthropoda; class Collembola; order Entomobryomorpha; family Entomobryidae; genus Dicranocentrus; species Dicranocentrus wangi. Next base: position 26,216 of record JAANSN010002115.1, on the reverse strand, counting down.
GGATTATTTGTAAAGAATTCGTGACGAAGGAAATTGCTCTTAGCTGTTGTTCGTTTATTCAACTTTCGATTAAAAATATCTCATAATAATTTGCAATCTGTGGCTGCCCTACCTAGTCAGACAACTATTGGGATGCGTATGAGTGAAATAAACCGATAAAATTCCGGAATGTGAGATACATATCTCATTTAGTAAAAATACCAAAGTTTATGTTGCTATCAATTCATGCACGCACATCATAATTTCACGTGGATTTTGTGCCAACTTCTGCACATGAATGTGTTAAGTGAAGGTTGATAGCTGAACATTCACCTAAACTATAAACTGTAAATCTGTTACTTTACTTGTGATTTCAACTTCACAATCAGTCCAGCAGCGAGTTCATTCACGGGCTGCATGCTGGAACCAGTCAGCCAAACCAAACGCGAAGCATCATGTCAAAAATTAGCTATGAACAGTAAGTATTGCTTGTATTGATTCATTCATATCATGTTTACTTTTACTATTGACGTGTTGATGTTGATACTATGCTTAATTTTTATGCGAAGTTTTTTGCGACGCTATTATTATAACGACGAGATTTTTATGCACGATCTATAAGAGTGAGGTTTTTATGTGGTATTGTTGAAAGGTATGCAATTTGATATGATCATGGGCAGAGAATGCAACTCCAAATTCCAATTCATGACACCCAGAAATTATAAAGAGATGATTCAAGCATTCTATTATAGCATGTAATTGGGATTGGGATTACTTTTAATGTGCACGTCCTTGAACATTCTGGAGTTTCGTATTTCTTGTTTGATTTTTGGAAAGAAAGGTGCTAAAACTAGTGTATTTCTCGCGTAGAGGAATAACTAAACTAGGAATTAAAACAATAAGCAAATATTATATTTAAAATGCCTGGTCTACATAATCAAATGTCAATAGCATCGAAGAGGGAATCGGGAGTGCTAATTAATTCAATAAATGAGATTTTGTTCAAGACGTTATTGCGTTGTAGCAAAGATTTTATTGGATGTCAGTAGTTCACACCAGGCACCACAATTCGTATATATACACTTACAAACCTTTTTCTAAACCTTCCGACTCCTGAACCATTTTCCAATCCCAATGTCAAATGCAGTTTCAACTGCAACATTGGGATCGTAATATTCGTAATCTGAATATCTTGTACCAATACCGGCTTTCACATATTATACTCTACCTATATTCACAGTTCACATCACATGAATCCATGAATGATATTATTGACACGTTTCTGTTCTCCTCATTCGTTCTTCCTTCATATAAGTGTTATCGCTATCCTTGCACAGCTTCAATATGATTAATGGTTCGATATAGCTTTTCATTATATTGATGTCACAATGTGCGATTAGGTAAATACGGATTGAGTTATGATAGCAGATACTACTATTGTAAAGCAAGTTTGGCTTATTATTTCCAGTGAAAGACATACACTGTGGTCTGCGTGCAAAACAAACAATCATAGATCATGGCTATTGACATTTGTTTCGTGTGCAATGCAAATTTAAAAGCTTTCCCTGAAATGTAGACGTCTATTTGCTTTGCACCACCTGCCACCTACACAGTATATAGGTAGGTTAATGTTATTGGGTTCTGTTCTGAATCTGTTAACAGAACTCAGCGACACTAGTGTATACTCGTCTGGCTGATACGGTGGATTGAATACTGGTATTCCACAAGTTATTTAATCCCTTGTCTAGATTTCCCCACTCGGGTCAGGACTACACATACAAAGAATCCAGTCCAGACAGAGTGGTCAAACAAATATGATGGCTTTCTAATGAACCCAGAGTATTTGTTTCAATTTAAATTAAAGGGATGGCTTGCTTTTGTTGCACTGATCTGTCAGACGTACTTGGCAATTTATCGCTTTGCTATACAACCTTTGTAAGCGTGCAGCACCACACGTAACTTGACGTAACTAACATTCAAGATACCTATACCTAAAACGATATTTCTTGTTACAACAACGAAAATAAAACTGTACAGATCACTGCTCGATGCAATGCAACCCGAAACCGCACACCGAATCTTTATTCCATGACAAACGATATCATGTGTAAACGTAGTGGAATGGCCATGTTGCACACGGTGCTAATGTTTGTTAAACTATAAGGCAAGGCTGAAGGCTGTGCTTGATATCAGAACGTGGATGGTGGTGACGATGACGGTATTTGTGATGCTGAATTAATTTCTTCTGTTATGAATTTTTATTTCATCTGTATATTGTCTGCATGCACTGCTCACTCTCACATCTGCGGTCTGTACAAGTGTACAGTGAACAGTTTACAGATCCAGAAAAAGAGGGATGTGATGCATAAATATAAGAAATCAGCCAGCCCCCGCTCGCAGAAGGCCAATCGCTGGTTTGATAATATGAAGTAAAAGTCAATCTGAAACTAGGCTTTTTGTATAAGATTAGATACAACAGTTTGTTGATTATATATACACATTACACGCACATGTTATAACATTCGTTGATGTAGTTATATTTCTGAATGGTCAGTCTATCCAGTAAGGCGTTGAGTGTTGGGCTCCGGCTTTAGCTTATCCAGCGAGTGGTGACAAACTGTCAGTGAATAAATTCTAGAAAAAGGGTTGAGGGAAATTGTTCCAAAGATATACGCATACATATATAATCTTACTAGCGAAACCATAATTAGTTTGCGTTAAAAGGTTAGAAAAGACTTTTCATTCAGTTGTGTCGTATTCCGTGGTAATTTTCCAAGTTCTTGATGAGTCCTTTCAAGCGCAAAGATAGTATTGATATGTCTAGAACTAGTTTTTTGGTAGCTGCGATTAAAGTATCAATTGCACAATTATAAGACTCATCTCTGAGACACTCGTTCGTATTTAGGTGATTAAAAGATCTTCGTACAACAATTTCAGCTGGCGAGCCGGTGTTTTATATGACTAGTGACAATTTAGTACCGCGCTACCGTTGGTTTGTACGAGGGGGTGAGTAAATGAAATGATGGCAAATTAATTTGGAAATCCGAAGCTACACACTCTTAAGTTTCCGGAGAATACAATAGTAAAAATTGTGCAACGAAGAAGAAAGTGAAACTGGAATTCCCTTCTTTGTTTTAAGACTGTATTAATCAAACTTATTGCCTATTACTGTATTAAATAACGTAACTCATCGTCATCGTCATTTGTGAAGACTCAAAAGGTGTAAAGTGCCAGCTGGTACTGCTCCGTTAGCAGTAATTTTAGCGTTTTCTGCGGTATTTTGTACTTATCAGATCAGTTTAGTCAAACATTTTGTGAAAATGAAAGAAGAACGTGAACGTGCTCCTCTGTAAGACGTTTAACATTTTATCTTATGTATTTCATCGTGTGTGTAATTTGTTATTCGTTTACAGTTGTAGATATGCGTCGCCTTAAATTATTAGCAGATAGTAGCGTATCAGTAATGAGTACGCAGTTTGGAAATGTTTCAATTTTAACAGCAGGAAACACCCACTAATTTTTTGCTGGTATTTAAATCTAATGGATAACGTTTGCACTTTTGCACACGACTATATTGTGAGAAACACGACTGAGTCAAAGATGGAATGTGTGCACAATTGTGAAACAGCAATTGCACAAGTGGTTTCTTATCGGGTTTGTGTATATATTTACTTCGGGATCGGTGGCAAATTTAGCAATTTATTGAACAGTGTGCAAAACGCAGAGATCAGTGACCACTGACCGCATGTGTAACAAGATAAACATGGATAAGTTGCTCTTGTTGGTTCTAGAAGGAGACAACCGGCACACGTGAAATTGCATGACATATGAAGTACATTTAAGTGGTGTACAGGCAGGCAGGCACACTCGATATTAAAAAAGTTGTGCTGTTTGCAGCTCCCTGCAGATCAGACTACAGTAGTGCTGTAAAAATGTAAAAATACTTGCATAGCAGGAGCAAGCAGCTTTGCCAGTGTTAACTAAATGATTTCTCCGGTTTCTGAAGTTGCCAGAACCAATTTATAGTTTACATTTTAAAATGCACACGTTTAGGGACTTTTATTTTATTCGTTATTAGAATACATTGACTGCCAACTGTGTGTTGTAGGCTTGCGATAAGTGGATAATATACTTTTTCAAGGTGGAATGTACGAAAAGAGCAACTGACAAAGTGACAACGATTGAATTGAAAATTTATGCACCCGTTATGAAGTCAAAAAACCAAATTACAAAAGTAATATTATGCCTTTAATCTCTCATACAAGAGAGTTTCTATTCCATCAATCCAGGGAAAATGCATAATACCAATGATTATCAGAGCCAGGATGGAGTAAAGAGTAAAGGATAGAGCCGTGACATGTAGAAAGTACAAATGGTTACAGAAAGTAAATATTGACAAGGCAAGGGCAAGTTAGATAAAATCGTACCTAACTTTTCGGTATACATATTGTAGCTAAATGATCAATGAATACCACTGCCACTTTGTCAATTGTCAAGTTGTGTGTTGGGAATACCAAATAAATATTCTTGTTTTAAAATGCCAGCCTGACGGTTCCTAGTGGCCTGCTGTTAAATTCCTCACGCTCATGTTTGTTCTTACATTTACCCATGCACGACAATGACGTGATGATGAGTTCTGGTGAATGGAAAGTACACAAGAAAATGAGACGCAAAAGGCGACAATTATGACATTAAGAATGTTCAGAACGTACATCTATCTTGCATCCAAAATCTTGAAAGTTTAATAAAGTCTTGCGCAAAATGCAATTTGCCTAGTTGTTTCACAGGTTTCACACGCATACAGGTTTTTACCATGTTTTTAAGCCTCTAATAGCCAAGATTTTACGTAATGTGTGTTAATTAAGTTGATTCAATAGTACGTTTCCAATCATATTTTTTGGAGGTATAATGAACTAAACATTTCTCAGCCCGTTGGGGGTGCAGCCTCAATAGCTAAACCATAGGAAAATTTAAAGTGTTCGGGCCGGATGCCTCGGTTGAGCTACGGCAGAATAATATACCTATACATGAATCAGATGTGAATGTGACATTAAATAAAATCGGATTTTTAAGTTAGTAAGGTATAGACAGTAGCAGGTGCATTCATCAACACGTCGTCATTCATGAAGTATGAACACGTCGTCACACTTCCTTTTTTCCAATCATATTTTTTGGAGGTATAATGAACTAAACATTTCTCAGCCCGTTGGGGGTGCAGCCTCAATAGCTAAACCAAAGGAAAATTTAAAGTGTTCGGGCCGGATGCCTCGGTTGAACTACGGCAGAATAATATATACATGAGTCGATGTGAATGTGACATTAAATAAAATCGGATTTTTAAGTTAGTAAGGTATAGACAGTAGCAGGTGCATTATTCAACAATACGTCGTCATTCATGAAGTATGAACACGTCGTCACACTTCCTTCCACAGGTTCAGGCTTGACGTAGACGTAGGCATGCACCTGCTACAACTGGATAGGTAGTAGTAGTAACATTAAGTTATACTGTCATTACAACAATATGTTATGAAATCGTTGGAGGTGACACAGCGAAACCTCTTCATTTTATCCTATTTTATGCTTCACGTGAAACTCCTGCGTAACAGTTTCTTCGTAACCTACAGAAAGAAATTTTCCGTCATTCTCAATTTCATTCTTGGTCTAGTAGCATGCATATTAACGAAACTGCATTTCTTGCACTATCTCCCCATATCGGGGACATAAGGTTTGACTGAAATTCGTGATGACTAGCACTAGCTATACAATCATGCGATCTGTAATATCGAATTGCCAGTGAACTAGAAATTTCCTTAAACATTTCAGATTAAACGATTCGGCAAGTGTGAAAAAATATGGGAACCAGTCAGCTACTTCCCGTGGGGATAGTGATCGGAACCATACAAATGAGGATTTGTTATCCAACTCATGTACCTGCCTTACCTCAGCCAACACCACGACTGATGACGGTTCCACAGACGGATGTCCAAGTTGCGGACGCCGATTTGCTGGAAATTCAAAAGGGATTACAATAAAGATTGAAGGTAAAACTGTAAAAACTTTTTTTCCTTGTCACTCCACTACAATAAATCATAAAGCACACTTGCAGGATGTTCGTCAACAACCCTAGGGTTTGGGGAGTTCAATCAGAAATGCATTATAGCAAAATTATTTATGAGGACAAGCAGTCAAAGTTTGTGCGCAAGTAAATCGAAATGGAAGTAAACAAGTTAAAGTTGTCCATTCTTACTGAAAGTACCAAGTCGTGTTCAGCCAAATGTTGCATTGTGTTTTAGCTGCATTGAATGGTACGGACGGATGGATTCTTTGTGGAGCATAGCACGCTCATTTAATTAACACCTGCATAATATATCACCGTTTTATTCAGCTCAACCATGAGCATGCATTGTACTTGTGTACTGTAGTATAGAAAAAAGTGACGTGGTTTTATCACATACGCACGTCTGAACAATGACTTTAGACCAATTAGTTCGCTTTGTCCTGATAATCGGGTAGATGTTCTCAAATGGATATATAGGTATCGTACTGAGGTTAACAGTACAAAGTATTTGGACATGGATCTATAGTCACGTGAATTAGGGAATTCTATTTAGCTTCAAAGTATGTTGTAGCTTATCAAGCAGTAACAAAAATGTCTGCTGGAAAAAATGATCTAATTAGATTAAATTTTGTTAGAGTAGAAGAGACATGATAGTAACTTTCAGTTCAGGCTGCTGATTGAGTTGGCGTTAGTGAGGATTCTCATCTCAGTATGAGTACCAATAACGAATATTATTTGAACGACTAGGTGTAGCTTTAGCTAGTGCACATTTTGGTGTATCAGAGTATCAGATAGAGAAAGTGTTCAGCCATTACCTTTTAGGAAATTAACTTCCATTTTTGGTTCTACCCTCTTGTGTAGCTCTGGTTCTTTTTTTTACTGATCTGGTTTAGAATGTATAACCACCTATAGGAAGTATTAGTTTTAAGTTGGCGTAGAATCTTTTAATAAATGAGTTGTGGAATCAGTTGGCATTTGTTTGGAAATATAGAAGAGTTTGTAATTTTAAAATGCACTTAAGTTTGCAATAGGAAGAAAGTATCAGTGTCAGTAGGAACGATAGGCGAGGGCAGTGTTTAGACAATACCGTTTTGGGAAGGATTTGTAATTTACAATGGATATCATGAATAATAATAAAGAAAAGCAGAGTAATAACGTGCAAGTGGTGCGTCCGACGCCTATTTTTGAAAAATGTGATGACAAAGTTAATCTGAAAATGTTACCAGATTCGGGCGAGCACTGTCATGATGACGAGCACAGACACGTAACGGATAACGTAGCTCGAAGAAAGTTATGGATAGCCAGTATGCTGTGCGTCGTATTCATGATAGGAGAAGCAGTGGGTAAGATTTCCTACAAAACCTACCTAATTAGTGTACTATCTTTCAGATGAATGCAAATAAGTGGTAATTATTAATGATGTTTTATGTACTCTTCCTTTAGGTGGTTTACTTGCTGGTAGTTTAGCAGTTGCAACTGATGCAGCTCACTTGCTCACGGATTTTGCAGGGTTTATGATATCGCTATTTGCCTTGTATATTTCCGAACGACCGGCAACGAAAACGCTTAGCTATGGATATCATCGTGCAGGTAAGAGATGGATAACCAATGGCAAATCCGCAAACAAAAGTTTTGCATAAAGCAAAAACTAAAATGAACCTTTGTAATCCTTAGAGGTAATTGGAGCTCTTACATCGGTGCTACTTATCTGGGTCGTCACCGGAATTCTAGTGTACTTAGCTGTGCAGCGTGTGGTCCTGCAAGAATTTGAGATTGATGCTCCGATCATGTTGATCACTTCCGGAATTGGTCTCATAGTCAATATCATGTAGGATTACAGAATAATTTATTAAGAACCTATAATGATCACCTGGTTTTCTTCATTGCACCACCGAAACTCATAATTGATTCCTTGTTTAATTAGTATGGGCTGTACATTACATCAGCATGGACACAGTCACGGTGGTGGTTCTAGCCATAGCCATAGTCATGGCCATGGTCACGGGCATGGGCATAGCCATTCTAAATCCAATGGTAAACCTCACGCGCATGAAGCCCATGCAAATGGAGGATTTGCAAGAGGAGTAGAAGATACCGAGAATCCTGGCCATGATTCCAAAGAAGCCAGTGGCGAATCAGACCACAGCTCAAATGCCACACAGGTGGCCGTCAATAAGCCAAATATTAACGTGAGAGCTGCTTTTATCCACGTGATTGGTGACTTTTTGCAAAGTGTCGGTGTGTTTGCAGCTGCACTTGTGATATATTTTGAGGTAATGACAGTAAAATATGAATGGTGAATGGTATTTGACCTCGAAAAACTTATAATACCTATGCTTTCCTTTCTTAGCCGAAATGGGTAATAGTTGATCCCATTTGCACATTCCTTTTCTCCATCCTGGTTATTGGCACCACGTTTGCAATAATTAAGGACACGTTGGTCGTTTTAATGGAAGGTAAATACATAGCCTTAAAAGACTTTTCATAACTTTTTGTCTAATTGTATGATTGTATGTACTTTTTTAAATATTAATCACTTGTCTGTCGCCTTTCAGGTATCCCCAAAGGAATCGATTTTAACGAGGTTAGAGAAACACTCTTGCAAGTAAAAGGTGTGTATGTAGTACATAATTTGCGGATTTGGTCCTTATCCATGGATAAAATTGCAATGTCTGCGCATCTTGCTATTGGTAAGGCTACTTATAAATCTGTCCCGTCATGTATTTGCTTAATAAATCCGTACGAATGAATCTCATGTTATGTGTGAACGTGAACTAATCTGTATACAATTTTTACAATTTCAGAACCAGGTAGTTCTAATGCTAATAGTATCTTGAGGAAATCCTCTCAACTGGTAAAAGCCAAGTATGGATTTTGCGAAGTCACAATCCAAATCGAAGATTTCAACCAAAGCATGCAAGACTGCCGTAAATGCCAGGAGCTGAATTATTAGAAGATTTGGGATTCAGAGTTATGAAATGCATACAAATAATAATAACTATTAAGTAGAATGGCTGTTAGCTCTTGATAACGTGATGTCACATGTTTGACATTAATTGCTGAACTTCTCCTTCCATACCATTCCATATCACATTTCAGAAATAAGAAGATTGATCCAGTTTACTCTTACTACACTTGGTTAAAATGCTGTTGTAAATGTTTTAGATGAGGGATAATTACATACAATGACTAGGTAGGAAACAGTGTATTTATATACTTGATTATATTGATTACTGGATAATAATGAATTGCGACGTGATACGTGCCAAAGATGAGATGACACTGTCCACTCTCAATTTTTGTTTTCCTTCAGGTACGCTCGTTGAATCGTATACATACTACATACATACACGCGGCTAATTGAGGTATTTACAATTGATTGATATGTTGTATGTCATTTCCCATGCGCATAACTATTAGACTACATTATATATCTTCAGATCAGGAGATTATTAGACAGCTACCGACTCGCTCTATAAATTCTCAAATTGACTGTTGACACTCACTCAGTTTTGTCTTCTTCCAAGGTCTTTTTATTCCTTTGAACTCCATACTCCATCAGTATGCAATAATATTATAGTGAATTTGTGAGGGGTAATCTTCAACATTGATCTATATGTACACTTAGTACTTATATGGAATATAAGTCATTTTGTGTTTGAAACGCACAATTAAATAATTCACTAATTAGCGCTAATCATATATGAATACAAAGATATTTGGTCGGGCTATTTAGCATGTAGAATTAGCAAGTACTAGGATATATTTAGGGTAAAAAAGTGAAGTATATTATAAATGAAGGGTATAAAAAGAGAGCTAGTAATTTGCGTACATCAAATTGCATCAAATAATAGACCCATTCAGAGTATGCTTGTGGGGTGGGGGGTGTGGGGGGAAATTGCAATGACTTGTATGAATTTATTGTTTAGAATTCCAATATGTATTCGCCTTTCAGAATGTGACATATTCAACTCTCCAGCATGCAGCACTGATTACTAAAAAATTACTGTGTGCGTGGGTGGAGGCTATGTCGACTAGATGACCGCAAATGCAAGTATATCAAAATAATATAGTAATTATTATTTAAATGAATATAATAATAAAAAAAAGTATAAGACAGTACATCATCAATCTATAGAGTAATTCCCAGTTGTCAGTAATTATTAAAGTAATTTCAAAGCTCAGATGAAAAATGTTTCTCATTTAAGTAGTTTAATTGTGTAAGGAAGAAGGAAGGAATAGACTCTACACGAAAATATTTACGTCGACCTCGTCACACGCACACGAGGTGTAAAAGTACTTCCTATAAATGCCTCCCGCATATCGGTAACATTAGTTTTTGTAGTCGTGTGCGTGTGGGTTGTGTCGCGTCGCGTCGCTTCGAAATAGTTCTTGTGGTGCGTCCAGGTACGTGTTTGTTGGCAAATATGTAATAATGTACAATTTGGTGACGTCAACTAACAAAGGTATTTGTATTTTACGTCAATAAATAAAAAAAGTACATTATTCATAAGTTATACATAATATAGGTATATAAAAACAACAATATATACACATACACATCATGATTTATTCGTGTTTGTCAATTTTATATCTGTGATTTTCAAGTACCATGATAATATGGTTGAAAAATAAAGATTTTCAAAATTTTCAAAATCAGCTATAATCTTTTGGAGTTCCAGACCACCCAGTGCCTTGTCTCATGGTCATAGTCTCATCGCATCAATAATGCACTCATTCACCAGTCACAAAATAGACCGTGCAATACACCACAAAAGTAACAAAAGCATTCACCACATCGCATATTATCTACAATTTTACAATTTGTTTCCAAATAATGAATGATGTCATTGATGTCCAATCATCATCTTCGGTCGGTTTAACATGATTTATTCGTGTTTGTCAATTTTATATCTGTGATTTTCAAGTACCATGATAATATGGTTGAAAAATAAAGATTTTCAAAATTTTCAAAATCAGCTATAAATCTTTTGGAGTTCCAGACCACCCAGTGTGCCTTGTCTCATAGTCTCATCGCATCAATATAATGCACTCATTCACCACAGTCACAAAATAGACCGTGCAATACAGAGTAACAACAGCATTCACCACATCGCATATTATCTACAATTTTACAATTTGTTTCCAAATAATGAATGATGTCATTGATGTCCAATCATCATCTTCGGTCGGTTTAACACATTCACATTATTGCATGCATCAACAAGATGGACAGGAGCATCGGCATCTCAAAAAAAAATTCTAACAATCCAAAGTGAATATGACTGTTTTTAAAATTGTTGTAGTCCTAAAGTCCTAATATATATAAAGAAGTTCCAATTTTCCAATCCAACGTAAGACTCCCCTAATAAATATACATGTAAACCGGCTTACCGCCACCGGCAGTCCGGACAATCATAATATTTAAATTACAAAACTATTTCCATGTGTGATATTCCATGACTAAAATATTACGCCCTCAAAAATTTCAAAGAATTCTATTCCAATTTTAAAGTTGGACATTGCAAATTCCAATTCCAACAATACTACTGGTGGTTCATCGTGTACTTACTACTAATAACTAAAATCGTCCGTTGCATCTGCTATAAACATCATTCCACTTCCATTCCTTCCACTGCACTATCTACTCACATTCATCAAATTCGTGTGCATTTACATACAGATTAAATATGACATGACATTTATATGAACTGCGAGCTGCGGTTCAAGTTGAACTCTGCATTCTGCAATACTTACGGCAAAATACGGAATATCACCAATCGTAAAATCCTGTAAGATTTCTCAGAAATGTGAAAAAGCACAAAAACATGGGTGATGGATGAGTGGTGATGTGCATGTGCAATGTGCATAGATTTGTATTTGTACTGACTAAAAACACTAACGACTACTCTGCTCTGGTCAGCAGGAGCGGCGACTGAAATAAAAATGCATGAACGAGTTCATTCACTTGATCACACTTGAAGCCCCACCCCAACCAATTCCCAACAATAAAATGAATACATATTATTATTCTTCAATTCAGACAAAAATGCATTTCTTCCTTTTCATTTCTTAATTCCTATTTATTTATCCCTTTTATATTTTCTTTTGATTTTTATTAATTATTATCATTATTGCCCATTTCATTTTAGTTTTTCAGTAGCTACTACTAAATACTGATGATGATGGCTAATGCACATCGTCGTGTGTGGGCTTGGGCTTGGGCCCCTGTCACTTCTTGTAACCGTCTCAGGGGGGACAATAATTTAGAAATGCACACACATGATTTCCCATTAAAATAATAATTATAATCTGATGGAGATTTAGAGTTTTGGCTTGGCGTTCGAGAACTCTTTTTTCTTTGCATTTCCATCCAAAAGAAAAAAAAAAACTTGCGTTTTGAGTTTGAGCGTCCTTTGTCCTTGTCCTTCCTGCCTTTTCAATTTTCAAAGTCTTTTTGAGTTACGTACGGACGGACGTCATCAATATCATCAATCAGGTTCTTCAGTTTCACAGCTACTTTTATTATTAGATTTCGAAAAATTTCAACGTTTGCGCCGTTCATTCCTTGGGTCATCAACGCCGTCCCTCTCTGGAAGAGTGTGAGCTGTGAAAAAATTAATTAGGAGTGATTTTTGGAACTCTCATCAGATATCTCAGCTGTTGTCACTATTGATTGGACATCGACATCGTTGTGGTAAGTTGGTACAAATGTATCGCTGTTTAAATGTCCTACTTAAAGATCGTTGGCGCCTATGGCGCCGCCAACACCCTCACAATAATAGTGTTATTGTCGCCACAATAATGAATTGCATTGTGTTGTGTAGTAATATGGTTTTTGAAAGTTTTGAAAGAAAAATGATTTTTGCACATGTCTATTGTCCTTGTTGTGTAGGCTGTTCAACTTTTCTATAATATTCAGGAAGAGATCGAGGGGACCGAGGTTCTTTAATTCGATAACTAATGGAGGCCCAAGACTGTCAATTCTCAACCACGATTACACGGAATTACATCTTTCCTTGTGTGCGCTGTACTAGTTTGGAAAAGGTGAGTGATGATGATGGTTTTTGTGTGATAGTATAGTGCTCAATTCAATTCGAGATATTCCTCTTTCCTCTCACAATATCCTGGGGGTATCTATTAGGTGTAATGAGCTAATTTGCCAGTTTTTTTCTTCATTTTTTATATTGTATTATGTTACAGGAGCTGATGATGAAAGACCAATCAATCCGTGAGCTACGGGAAAAGTTGAATGTGATACATCATGTGTCGGCTACCAGCTCCGATGCACAGAACATCAACATCACGAGTGTGAATGTAGGATTTAGTTCGCCAGCCCATGGCAGTAGTCGTGGTACACCTGCAGCAGAAATGGTTTCTCGTAATAAACCAACAAGTTCATGTAAAAGTCACGGAATGAAGCGCGGTGTGGCTGGTGCATCCAGTGGAGGAGAACTAAATGTTACGATTCAGCAAATTATAGACAGAGTTGTGGAAAGAAGTCCGAATCCCAAGGTGAAAATCGAAGTGGGGTAAGGTGATAATTTCCTTAGTGGTTCAAACTTTGTGAAATCGATGTAATTTTGCTTTTTATGAAACAGGTTTACTCATGCCACTTTAACTAATATATGCTATGCACTATTTATCTGTAGAAATGAAGCCATGAGAACTTTACTGGGCAGACTAGATGCTGATCTTGGAAAATTAGATTCCATGAAGAAGGGTAACAGTAGTAGACGACACTTGTTTGAAGAATGTGCTGAACTTAAGAGAAAATCGCCAAAGTCTTTGAGCAGGCCAAGTCCAAAGGGATTAAAATCAAAGAAGGATAAGTCATGTATACGCAGACCTATTGCAGGATTTTCTGTGGTTGGCAGTGTGTACGCTTCACCGTCCTCTACATCTTCGAAAGGTGTGAAGAAAAACTTTTTGTCTAAATCTGGTATCGTCTAATGCAAAGTTTATATATGTATTTACAGTTGTCACTTTCGTAATAATTATTTACATTATTTGGCTACAATCAAAAAATCACATTTTTATTTGTTAGACTAATGTTTTCATCTGTAAAATATTTTAATTTTTTTTGAGATAAGCACACGAGTTAATTAAAATTATTGTTAAAGAATGTGTAATTATGGTATTACATAACATACTTCTATATACGACTAACAGTAGTTTTTGAGAAGATTAATAAAATGTACGAAAACTATTAATAAGTTTAATTATATATTTTAATTATACCAGTAAATATTGAATGCTATCGGAATGAAGAGCAGCTTGTAGTTCTTCGTTCATCTTTCATATCATCGTACACTATTTTACTAGTTACAATTATGCTTCCGTAAAGTAATTGTCAGCTCTTTCCGACATTCTCAATTCAGTAAATATCATATAGTTTTAAGTACATTTTATACTAGACAGTTAGCACAGTATCCAATAATTATTATGTTCCGAATGTGCATTTCAGTTCACTGGTTCATTATACGTAATTTATGTCACTTTCACGCTTAAATAGAATCTTCTTCCCTTACGTAAATAAGCATGCAGCTGCAGCACCTGACATATAGATACAAATTCTAAATAAATATCGCACAATACTTACCTACTTATCAAGTAAGTACATTTTCATATCATTCCACAACTATGTAGTGAATGCAAGTAAACGTCATAATCAAGCACGCTAAATCTCAGGTATTATAATAATGTCCTTTTGCCCTCGCATAAAGAAAACCTTGAAAAGCTACCTTAATGCAATGCTTCGAGTTTGCTTCGTGTATTTTAATTCTTGTCTTTTTAAAATGGAAATTCTATTCAGTTTTCAGTTATTTTCTAAACTGTCGTGTTAATCGTAAGTATAAAATGAATTACCTCCCTAATAATTTAGGTCTATGCGCATGTTTATATATCCATCAAGGGCAGCACTTTACTGTCAGTTATTCCCTTCCATATACAAAAAGTATATGTACCTATGTCATAAATCCAAAAGGCAAGCAGAAAACTTTAGTTCACTCCTTTTGATTAGCGGCAGCGATTCAAATTGTGCTATAAAATATGAGTGAAAGCTGTTACACTGTTACCACATTTGTCACTTTTGCAACCAACCAAGTCGCAAGCGAAAAGTAGTCCAGAGTCGTTTCATCCAATTTGCATAATATTCATAGAACATCTTATGGCAATTGAACTAAAATGCTTGTTTTTCTCCAAAGCACTGTATTGACTATTATTGATCACCAATTCTGAGAACTTGATTAAAAATGTTCGAGACGAAGAAACGTAAAGGTATAGACACTCACGCAAAATTATGGAAATCAGGAAATGCCTTAGAAGTGGCTTAACTCTCATACAATACAGGTTAGAAAAGTACGCAAACTTGTAGATTATTAGCTATTACAATTGCTCCCCTTTATCCTTTTACTACAATTTTTCGTTAATTCTCTGAGAAAGAGCTACTGTAAGTTTCCATCCCTTTTATGACATTAGGTATGTAAAGTCATTTCGTGCACCTACCCTCCTTCTTTAGCATAGTTCTTAATGAATTAGTAAAAGTTGCTTTCATTTGGTGCACTCGTTACTTATGTTCACTTTCACTTTGCTTGTGTGTGTGTTACCATACTCTTACTATAGATATAAACCCACGAGAAAGTTCCTAATGAGAGTTGAGCTCCTGGTTTACATAATTAAGAAAGAAGAAACAAAGCGTAAGGCCCTTGCTCTGTTACATTTTAGTAAATTAGAGAAAGGTATATGGGGATAGAGGTAATAACTTCAATTTTTATGCCTTTTTTCACTTGCTCCTGCTCCTGCATAGAGTATTATTGGCCGTATTAACAGTAATACACCGGAAATATTCCACTTTCTCTTCCCTCATACCATACTGCCATCCATCATTATTGCACTGCATTGCTGTAACTCTACATTATACAGACCCGTATGCTGGCTTCACTACTCTCTTCTACTTCTACTTCACATTCTCATTTCATTTCTTTCGGAATATAATTTTCAATTTATTACATTCAAAATGAGTGAAATACATTTTGAGCCTTCCGGTTAACGTTCAGAGACTTCCCTTTGGTAGTCACTTTATGGGCATTTTAAGCTTTATTGAAGGTAACTTAAGTAAGCCTGAATCTTCCCCGAAGCAAAAAAGGAAAGCATGTTGTATTTTTAGCTTGTAATTGTAATCGAAGATTAGAACCAGAAGTGTAACGTGGAAAATGAAAAGTTAAAGCTCCCTGTGGCAAAGTGAAACCATTTAATGTATCCCAATAAGGGTTACCTTTGAAGCAATATTGGAACTATTATTACCATCTCGGAAACGTAGCGAAAAAAAAACTTTTAGGGACGCAAAACTAGGTACAAAGTATACATTCCGGTACCACTAAAACTGCTTATTTTACCCTTCCTTCCTTTCTCCTGATTCTTTATGGTCTACCAGAAAGTCATAAATAACAGTACAACACAAAACTACGTCGTCGCCGCCTCACTTACGTACGTCAAGGGTATTGCGGTGAAAGTTGGTACGAGTAATGAAAACTTGTGTAGTATAGATAGCAAGTGGTCGCGAGCGAACCAAACGCAACGGAAGGTTGCCCTTACGTAGTTTATCCCGAAGTACCGAGTGAATCCCTCTGTATATCGATCACGGCTCATTCGCCATGTAATTATTTTCCGTTTAAATGCAACCAAGAACTCGTATGAGGTGATTAAAGAGGAGTTGCTATCTAGGTTTACGATAGTCGAACAAAACTGAAATTTGTCTAGATGCCGTTACTGCTCGCATCTTAATCTGAATGAATATAAGAGTTTTTACAAGGTAGAGCTACATTCTATATCAATCATTTATACTTTCACAACAAGTTTTTCATTTTCCCTAAGTTTATACTCATTTACACATATATATACACTGATGATTTGAAAATCTACACTGTAGTTTCTCTCTCTAAAATGTATGTATTTCTTCTACACTAGGTCGGAGTTGAGGAGGGAATATCAGTAGCAATGTGATTCATTTTTATATACTAATCCTCACGCTACATTCATTGAATTTCACACGTCATTAAAATATTAGCTCACTTTTTGATTCCTATCCTATATACTATATACTATATAATATATATATATATGGGTATGCAGCTTTTTGTAGCTAGATGCATCAATCTTTCATTCGTATAGTCTAGCTGACAATACAATTACAATTATTACATCAACCGTAATAAAACAGATAAAGAATCCACTTTCTCCTTAACATTAACCAGTATGTGCTTGTGATGTATATTTATTATTATTTTATATTTTATATATAAAATTCACTGACTGTACGTTGTTGTTAGCATTCTATGGAAGTTCATTGTAGCGTTGTCGTATAGTATAGTTCTGGTATATTGTTATTTTATTTCGTGTGATGAAGTACTGTGGACATGCTTACTCACTAACCCATACTGTTGTTGACATAAAATGGAAGTTTAAGTCTTGCCTACGCATGAAACCTTATATATTATGTGATTTGGGTATATATCTAAGTCTTGCTTGATACTATGTATTTTCACCTAGAGAGTACGAGTAAGAATGTAATTGCATTGCTACATTACTAACTAACCACTACTGACTACGCAGAATGTTAGAGAAAAAGGAAGAAGTACGAAATATTATTACGCAGTAATTTAAGGTGATTTTATGGTGGTTGATGGTGGGTGAATGATTCCTAATCTAGCTAAGTCAACCACGCGGAGATAAATCTATGGTGTAGAAATGAAATATTTGTATGCAGTAGTCAGTAATATAGTATAGTGTACACTTTAGGTTTGGAAATGTTGGCCTCGGGAAACGAGGAGGAACGTTATGTAAATGCTATTATACGGACATTCTCTTAGCCGAATGTTTGAAAGGGGAATCGTAAAGTTCTAGAATGGGACTGGGTGAGCGAGAAGGACTGAGCTCAAACGATTCGGAAGGCATAACGTGTCCATGCAGGGGTTGTTGATGATGACCCAAGCTTGTCGTAGTTGAGGCAGTCGCCACCGCAGCTGCTGACCCACTCACCCCGGACGACGATGGATGAGGGTGTCGATGATACACGGCGATAGAGACTGGTTTCCTATCGAATGGTTGCAAATGCGTGATTTTCGCTGGTGACTTGGTCAGTGTGAGTCTTCTCGGGGGGCGTGGTCCTCTTCGGAAAGGGAATGGACACTTGGGACATCTACATGAGCAGACTGAGGTGAGTGACCCACCTCCAGGTGAGGTCACTTCGTTTGGTATGTGACACGAGATTATGGAGCCATTCGCTGTGATCACATCACCATCTAGTCGTACTGCACCGGCAGCCGCCTTTAAAAGAGTAAACAAGTCATAAACCGTTACATTCCCGTAACCATATACATATAAATCTATATAATTTTGGTATAAGGATAAGGGTTGGATTGAATGTGAGCAAAGTGCAAGGGACTTTTTTGTTTCTACTTCGTTAGCAAACCAAATTTCCAATAAATCTACGCGAGCCAACGAATCCCAGAGTCATGCACCGTCCAAGTCAATCAGCCGAGTATGTTAAAAGATGCTTTTTCCATCTTGCATCAGTGACTTCAGTGCTGAATCATTTCCCAACTTGGAGAAAGTTTGAATTTACACATATTGACACACATGGCACCCTTCCAGGTATTTGCTTCTATCTCTTCATCATATATACTTAACATACTTCCACGGCTTCACTTTACCGATGCGGGAGCGATGTCGTAAACCACACGTTTCCTTTTCAACAACAACAGCAAAAGCGTATACATTGTTTGTCAAACATCAATGCTGTAAAGACGTTGAAAGAAACTTTTTTTGCTTTCTTTGAAAGAGATGAACAAAGTACATGCAAAGCCATTTTCATCTCTTGTCATCCCTTGCCAAAAACCAGTAAATAGTTTAGGTATATACAGATTACAGAGAACTTTCTTTACTTACTATATCAAAAAGGGTACAAAGCAACTTGAATAGCTTTAACCGAGCGATGGAATACATAGTAAAGTGAACTGACAACACGCCTCCCTTCGCTGTGTACCAAGAAGTATTACAATTTTTTAACATTTCGATTATAATTTGCATGAACATATTGACTACCTATATGTATATATGATATATAAAATCCTTATGATAAGCATATCTTAGCTACCTTCGGCGCTTTATATAAGTCCGTAACGGGTACCCTGGGAATTCCATTCTAATTGTAAGATTTCAACCATGTGGAACAGGATATGATAGGGATAAGATCGCATGACACAGGGCACACTGTTTGGCTTACGGTCCCACCTTTTGGCATCAGATTATGTGAGTTGGAGCGGCCTCCATGATGATAAGCATATTCGCAATTGGGTATAGGCATACCAAAACTTGCAGACGCGCACATGTTTTGTCTCTGTCGCTGCCGGTAGATCTGATCTTTAGGAAACTAAACGGACCGTTACCGCTACAAGTTTCGTTTGACCTGAAACGAAATTATGCGGAGGGAGATAGTAATGTGGAACGCAGCCAAACGAACCCAATCCCTGTCATTGCATAAAAAATTATTCAAGAGATCGCAGTCTCGGTGGATTTCGGTTCCAAGCCTCAAGGAAATGTGAATTTCATCAACTTTCTTGAAGTCCACTTTGCTAAATGTAATAAACTTTCACGCTGACAAAAACTGCATCGATGAGATTATGTAGAGTTATATACTGTATGGTGATATTCTTATATGGATTATCATTTAATAAAATATTGCTTTAGGATAATCAAAAATCACGATTCTTGGAAAAATTTGTTCATAGAGGGTTTCCAAATTGAAAACATGAGGTTGAGACACGGCCTATTACGGCTGCGGCAGAACCCCTATTCCCAATAATACCCGTCGGCTACTGGGAAATTATTTTATAAGGTTGAATGTGAAATTTAATTCAGATATGAAATTGTCGTGGGGCAAACTCATTTTGTATATCAAGTCACATCTTCATGTCATGTTGCACTTAAGACGTCTGAGTCAAATTAATGATTATAAAGATTAAGGAAATAAGTTCTTAAGTTTCTCATCATGAACACTTTGGGTTGATGAACAAACTGCAAACATTATGAAATTGTTCCTAGAATTCTACGTCCCTAGATTTTCCCTAGATTTCATGAAAATAGGTCCATGGATCCCCTCGGTTTCAAATTACAATGTGCTTGAGCTTGATCCAATTAATCCTGTGAACGTTATGGCATTTGACCTGCCATAGTTTCTAATGCACTACTTTTTGCGATATGATATTCTATCCCTACCCAGTCGAAAAAAGCATGCTAATAGCTCGTTTAATTAATATCGGTTGGTTAATATTTAGGGAAATGTGTGTTACTGTTACTGTACTGGGCTCATATTGTATGCTTACCTATAAGATTTGACTACAGTCTCCTTTACAACCAGACCTTAATATTACTCATAACATATTTACTACTTGACTTAGAATGAATTTTTAATTTTCACTCAGGAGCATATTCTGACACCTAATCATTTTGAACATTGACAATATTCGTTTGTACTAATATTACAGAAAGGAAAGCGGAGCGAAGATGAGATGAGTTTTGTGCTATCATATATCTATTGTGTGTTCCATGGCGTGAAACTACTTTTTCTCGCCCTTTCATCTGTCACCTTTTCACTTTTCCAGCTCAACTTGTGTAAGGACAGATGATGCCAGAGTTCTCAGCATTATTATCTCACAATTATTCATATAGAAATTTCCACGCTATTTCCGTACCACAGATATGACAAAACCACCGAATGACAATCAACATTCCGGAAAAAGACTACGAAAAACCGGCGTCTCCTTCCAATTTCCTCATTTCATTTATAACTCATCTATCCATCTGCACAGAATAATATTTTAGCATTTTGCACTTTTAGTGGGGCGTCGTTGTTCCTTCTTGATGAGCGAAACGGGTTAGGAGATTGGAATATACATTATTATGCTTTAATTTAAAATAGTTGATCAGTAGTGAGTGCTACTCAAAGTTGTGCAATGTTCAGCAAAAATATGCAAACAAAAGTTGCAATGTACGAGCCTTCGAGTCAAATGAGAAACGAGATTTCCCATTCGATCAAGCCATGGAGCATTAGCTGACTCAATAGAATTCATGCATAACACAATTTCGCAATTCCTTTTTTACGTCTTTTCCCTAAATATTCACTTTTACTTTGGCAATCTAACGTCCCACTTGAGTGTGCAAAAGGAAACCCGAAAAATAACTGGTTTTCGTTATATCACTGCGTTGACTTGAAATTTCGTCTGATCCGCTTGGTCAGCATTTATTCTGTACACATCCAACTACACACGGGTCGTTACATGCGAATCTAATAATCGAAATTGTCAAGTAAATTGAGTTCCCATTCAGTTGATGTGACGTTCGTTCCTCCTCCAAACCAAAGCTTGCAGAGATGTATAACCTGAAATGTATGTTTACAGTGTGGTGAAACTTTCATTTCACAAGAACATTCTGAATACAACTTTATATTTATATCCTGCTTTAGTATTCTCTGTGTATTATGGCTACTTCGCAGGAGGTCGTATACGTATTCCAAGGGTTTTGATTGGAAATAGGCTTTGTTCACTATTCCATCTTGTGTGCATATGTTTGCATAATCATCATTACAGCAGAGTGAATCCCTTTCCAATCTAATCCATTCAGTCGTAAGTTGACAGGTATTTACAATAAAAAAAGACTTCCCGTTTACCACCATAAACCTGCCTACTTCAATCCCTCCGCATTCACGACCCGAAATTGTATTCCACTCCCACATGTGGAGGAAGCGAGAGAAAGCTAAAAAAGAAATTCCCTGTGATATTTGATCCTCACAAATACATTCCGTCCTCGCCTCAATTATAATTTACTGCTCAATCGTACTGTGTGCATTCGATAGAAGTCATTGTTGTGACCAAGGGGTATTCGACATCGTTTACTACGCACGCTGTACATCAGGTGTGGTACAGAGCCGTAGTTGCCAGATTTTGGAGCATTTCTTCTCTTCACAGTGCTGATGACGTTACCAAAGTTGATCGCTGTACCATACCATATCCTCATATTCTCGGTCCACCTTCACCTGGCTCACTCGGTGTTTGCTCAACGCGAAAGAAATTGGAATGGGATTTGCGAAAAACTGTCGCGAAATTGGGCCCCATGCCGAGGATTGTAAATTCAGTATTCAAGTCCAAAACCCCGTTAAATAATGCTGTCGAATCAAATTGTGTTTAAAGTCGGGTACGCGGGTTATAAAGGCACTTTATAACCACAAAACTTGAGCTGAGGTTTCGATCGACTTTCAGTCTTTGACTGCGTTCAAAAGAGAAGTTAGAAAATTGCCAAATTTTCTACATCTCTAAATTAATTACCTTTCACAGTGGGAGGACCACTATGCATTTTGTAATAGAAACTTTTTGGGAAGTAAACCCGGGTGGCAACTGTGTTCCTCCTAGCTTTGTGTAACACCGTCATTTTAATTTTTAGTTTTGCCAAAGCGAGTCAAAGTTCACTTTGAGCAAGGGCAATAACCCGAGAAATAATTACTTTGCATAAAATAGCCGTAATTTTTCCCATAAAAGAAAGTTATGGTTCTTCGAAATGCTGAAATTAAAACTAAAGAAGATAGAAAATGTCTGTTTCCTTTTATTGCTGAAGACGCATTTTATGAGGGCACATCCGGTCACGAAAAGTGTACACTCACAATCAGTTCCACTTTATTCATTAAAAGGGAGAAACGTATCGTAGAGTCATATAAGGCGTCTGCAAAAGGCACCGATCAAGTGATACATTCTCACTGTATACATATATTTCAGTTAGATACCTAGTTTACTTTGCAAATATGTATTACTATATCACACTCTGCTCATGTGCCCCGTTCGTTCAGTTATGCAGACACAAAATCCTGCATTTACACAGACGTGCCATAATGTTTCTGAAAACAGTAAAAAAAACTTTTTCGGCTCTTCACAGAGAAACTTTTTCAATAGAGTCAGCGGAATGCCTATTTTGGTATTGTTGGAAAATGCAAAATGCATTACGGGATTTAACTTTACGAGGGCTAATAAAACGAACATTTCTTGTCAATTTTAATTTTCGAGGTGGTCGTACAACCTACATCGTCGACAATTTCGGTTATCTTCAATTATGCTTGCGCTAACTTGGAAGGTTTGACAGCCAATTTCAACCGGAAATTAAGTCCAGTAATGCTTAAACTTTGGAGACTAAGACTTTGTTATTTAACAAGGGTGCTTATGGGCATTGTTTCAGCCATGGAGTCTCAGAACGACTGCAGTCTTTTATGGAATGACCCTAATAATTATATTTCCGCGATAGCGCTGTCATATTTGCTGAAAATGAAATTAAAGCGATGAAAATAGAAAATATCCTGGGACTCCCAAAAAAAATAATGAAATGGAATTCGCAGGCAAAAAGGCGGCGGCGGTACCAAAATAGGTACAAGTTTTAGCCCTTTGACTCTCCGACACCATCCCCTTAAGTGAATCATCTACACGAGACCTTTTTTGTCGACTCTCGTCGACTCAAGTATCGAAATATAGCTATTTGATTAGAATCCTGTGAAAGCATTAAAAATCACTACAATAATTCTCTGTCAGAAAAGACAATCCATTTCCCGTCTGTAATTGACTTCTTGCCGTGGAGCTTGAACTAGAGAGAAAATTGAAAAAAGGGCGCAGAGCCTGGGATTCGGAATGAAAGAGTTTTTTTCTCTCTGCGTGTGCCATATGTACAGCACGTGTTTCCATTAGCGGAAGAGAGAATATTTCAAAAGTGGATTTGAATAGGTATATCTGAATTTTGGGATGAATAAGAGCTTTTCTGCTTTTGTCATAAGACACAAAAACCCCACCTAATTCTATTACTTGCGAGTGAGCGAATCGTATGCATGGTGAAAGGGTTGAGGTGTGAACACTGGAGCACTCTTGCAAGGATTTTTGATGAAAAGTGGGAAAAATTAGGGATATCTAGCAGTATACGTGGAATAACATGGTACATTACCTGTAAGGCTTCAGCTTCATCACGTCGCTCATCCTCCGTATTCATCGTGATGAAGCGCATAACAAGAAGGTTGAGGGAAGCGGCGACGATCGCGAGTCCGAAGAGGATAAAAATGAGAACGAAAGCAATATACCCTGGCTTATTGTCAAGGGCATGATCCTTCTGAAGGGCCACCATGTCACCAAAGCCGATCGTGGTGAGGGTGATAAAGCAATAGTACACCGAGTCGAAATACGTCCAGCCTTCGTACCGGGAGAAGGCTGCTGCTCCCCCGGCTATTGTTATTGTGCTTAGGGTTGTTACCACACATATTAAGTTTGTCTCTGTCGCTTCTGTATTTATACACCTGTGGAACAACAAAAAACCAGAGCGGGGTTACATTACGATGAGCATATTATAGTGCCATTACATCACTCGTCAGTAGCAATCATTCTGTGCCATTAGTAACACTCTGCAAAAATATTTTCATAGTCTATGACAAACATGCAAACTTTCCATTCGCCAGAAGGAGTCATGTCAGAGGAAAAAGTCTACATGAGACATTCCAAAGTCACAGACGACAGGTTCAGCTGAAAATTATGGTTCACTTCGCACTTCGCACTCTTCTTATTATGGTCAAGGTCACAGTAATCCCGATTACCCTACCGGCATAATTGACACTGAAACCATGAAAGAGAGGGATCGAGTCAACGTATTGAAGTTATTCAAGTCGGATTGGGACTATAGCGCTTTATATGTTTTGGAACAAATGCTTATAATCCATACCCTGGGAAATTTCTCCAGACTTAATTAAGTAAAAGGGCAAATATATAAGCTTGTCAGCAGCACTTGTGTTGTATGTATTTCGAAAGTTTTGCTTGAATCTATTCAGCATCCAATATTTCATCTGCTGTGTGGATGCAATTCTCATTAACTTTCCGTTTTCATCCCCTTTGTCTTCTGTTCCTGGCACCCGCAGTTTTTTTCCCAAAGATTTGGAAAACTTACTCTTTTCCCGTGTCATTCAAATTAATTCCGTACACGCATACATAAGTGCCCCTAGTATTTGCAAGAGGCATTTTATTCTGTTCCGAAAAATAACTAGATTTTGCCAGTATATATCCGCCTACTTTTACCAGGAAGAGGACTTACGACTTCGAATGCAGAGAAAGCGTTATTATAAATGCTCTAGTCATCCAACCGTTTTCCAGGAGGACGTTCCACTGTTTTGAATGCAGACAAGTAAATGAAGAGCGACCCTGGAATGATGATGTGGAGTGTGCCTGTGTGTGTACTTGTCATTTGTATTGTGCCAGGAATATGAGAGTTACTAACTATATACCGTCACACAATTTTCCTGCTTTCCCAGAAAGGTAAGGTGAGTATCCAAAACGGGTGGAATCGCCGAGAGAGTTGAAGGCTCGCCGGGAGTTAAAGTGGAAACAAAAATTTCAATGAAATTCAAATCAACTAGTCATTTTTTTTCTCCTTTCTTGCATTATTCATACTTTTTGCGTCCAACGTAGTCCTCCCAAGTGATACGATATATGACAACAATTTCGTAGGAACGAATGCGAACGTACAATTTATCCCTTTAGTCAAATCGTTGTAACGTGCGAAACGTGCTACTCATGTCAAAACTCTAATTTTTGTTTCTGACACATGGCGCTTACCTAATTGGCACGGGTTCGGCGGGTTGGTGAAATGGAAAGCAAATCAACAAGAATTTTTCGTTATTAACCGTTGAAACCTCGGAACAAGCAAAAATTTTCAGCTGTCTGTCAGTCAATCACTTCATATTATTACGTAAATTAGGCTCGTGCTTTTCATTCTATTCTAATGGTAATCCCGTCCAATTGTTTTCAGTCTTTCTGCCATTCAAAAAAAAACGTCGCCTGTCCATCACGTCCGTGTTGTTGTACAGATGCTAAGACAAAGAACACAATTTCCAGACCTATGCTTGCTTTTAGGACTTTTTATATTTACAAAATACAAGCCACCTCGCTCTTCTTCCACACGTTTTCCCCAATTGACGATACGATAGTATTAACCAAATTATGTAAACTTTGACTACAAAGACTGTATGAATAAAAAGGGAGATTTCATAGCCAGGAGTAATGAAGGTAACCAAGTGTATCTCCTAAACAGGAGCCTTTTTTCTTTTCTTTTT
>JAANSN010002114.1:0-26598 GCA_036850665.1 Dicranocentrus wangi | reverse complement strand
CTTCCTGTGAACGCAGCTTCCATAATTTTTACGTAAAGGGAGTCCTCCTCAGATTCCCCTTTTTGATGAGCAGTCAAAAGCTTTTCATAATAGGTTTCACTACTTAAGGGAAACTCAGTGTCGTGCTCTAAGGCTGTTACGCTGGTCATGTCGCTGTTGGAGGAATTCGAGGTTTGTGTTGTATACCCCCGTTTTTGGGACGAAGTGGATGCCATGATTGAGTCTTTTTTAGAGCAGGGTTTACAAAAAAAAATTATTTTCTTGCTTTAATCAGCAGGAAAGCCTTCCGGTGACGCTGGCCCAGTATATTAAGAACAATGGGTTTTATATTTCAAGCCATTGTCTGCTTTCCACATGACAATGCAGAAGAGATGCAATTCTTGAACTTCACAAGACTTTCGGATGCACAAGATTAATTTATGCAAAGATTAAAAAGGCGTATGTATAACTATCTATGTACCACCAACTCGGTATTATGTAGATCAGTGACACAAATTGACAAAAAACAATTTTTTCTACATGTTCATATACTTACTCATATAAGATGAGTATATATTCGTGAATGTAGCGGTTTATAGTTTATATCATGGCCTGGATGGAACGTACCGGAAACCTGTGGTTTCCATTTCCGAACAACAACAACGCTGAGCATGGTTTTTACAATTGACGGAGTTGTGTATTGCCTACCCCTTCCGATTGTCTTACACAGGTCGTTATGTGGTATTATCATCATTGGTATTTTGTTATATTAATTACTCATAAAACATTTTTCAGATCCTTTCTTCTCCTTTTTTATTTGTGAATTCGCTTTTCTGGAAAGCCCAGAAAGAGGATGGTTTACGAACTATGTATTTACAGTGTACACACCACAAAAACCAACCATAGTTTACTTTGCGGTAATGAAAATTTTACTATTAGTCATCATACTCATCATATCTTTTTTTATTACCGCATACCCTCTCCTCGTCTCTGGTCTCTGGACCACATTTCTCTGACCGTTCATTGTACGTTAAAATCGTCTCATTTTTCTTCTTCTTTATATGCATTTTGTCATATTTTTTTCGCACAAATGACACAATGCGACGCGACGAAGACGTTACACACACACAATCCATGAATAGATAAATGAAGGATAGCAGTGCAGGCAGGTAGGTGGTGTATGTGATCAAAATATTATGATCTTGGGCTTTGATTCGGTTTTGTTGATCTCATCATCATCTCATCTCGCACAAAACGCTCAAAAACACACATGATTATGATATGATATGAATATGATGCACATGACATGCATTGCATGCACATTCTGCACATTCCATTGCACACTCAACCGGATGCAAACAAGGCCAAAATTAAACAAAACATTTGGATTTTCTGTTCTGTCTGCTATGCTGCCTGCCTGACAAGTTTCCCTTCCAACTTCTAATCCAATCCAATATAATAATAAATTGAGTTGTCAATTGTATTTTGAATCGCTCGCTGTTTTACCTGTTTGCCCGTACTCACTGGACTGGAGCGAGCGGTAGTACATGCATGGACGCGTATTTTTATTATTACGCTTAATAAAATTTGAATCAACTTGTTTTTAAAGCTTTGTAAAAACGTCGACTCGAAGGTCGCTAGTACATCATCATCGTCATCTATCTCTCCCTCTCTCTAGTTTTCGGGAGAGGATGTAAAAAAATTAAATATATAATTGTATGTTAAATTAATTCAAAATAAATTAATTAAAAAAGTTGGATTTTTGTAAACTTTGAAACTGCCAAAGCCCAGAAGAGGTAGTTAGTAGTTTGAAGTTTGTTGTCAGTCAGTGACCCAAATATGACATTTCAGGTCCGCCCGTTCTAATTGTAAGTTGCTAGTGTAGGGGAAGAAGATGGAAAGTAACGGGGAAGAGGTGGTGAGCCGGAATTTGCAGGGCCCAGGCCCAGCAAGAAGGGAACCACTGTTAGTAGATCTCACGGTCCTTAGTCCAACCATCAGTAGTGGGATATCTCAATGTACGCCAGCATCTTTGACCAGGAACCTAGACAGTAGAGCCAGTTCCAGCAGCTGTTTGCCAAATCAGCCGCCGACCCCGGCATCAAATTTTGACATCTGCCCACCAGACTTGTCATCAGGTAGTGACAGTGGGGGCGAGTATGATGAGGAGGGGAGATTCCCCAGAAGACGCACACCGCCGCTCTGTAATGGGGAGGATGAAGATGACGAAGATATTTTTCCGCCGCATTGCGGAGNCCCAGAAGACGCACACCGCCGCTCTGTAATGGGGAGGATGAAGATGACGAAGATATTTTTCCGCCGCATTGCGGAGTAGCAGAAAATCTTCGCGATATTGCGAGAAGGCGGATGTCAAGTGCAGCAAGTGGGAGTTCCTCTTGGGATGCAATTGGGGACAATGGAAGTATTCATAGTTCTGTTGTTAGAAGAAGACGGCAGCTATTGGAAGGTCGACCGGAGGAAAATGGACCGAAAGATGTAATTTAATTAATTAATTATATTTGACACGGTGTCGGAGGAGAGGAGGGTTTGATCGGCCAATGTTGTGTTGTTTTGTGGTCTAGGTGGTAATGTGCGTGCTATGGGGAGCAGGGAAATTTGCCGCAACGTACTACGATTTGGAGACGGCTGAAGTAAGTGATAAGTAATTAAGGGATTCATTGAGAGTAGGAGTAGGAGAGAGCTTACGGCTACTTTCTAAAAGCATTAGTAGTCGATTTGGTGTATATATATATATATGTATTTATGTGATATAATATTATATTTTCTTTAGTTGTTTATTCTACCGGATATCGCCGATTCCTCAAATGATTTTATAATTTTACGTAGTGTTGTGAATCAAGTGAATCCTACGTAAGCTGAAATGCAGATTTTCCTTTTATTTAATTATAAAACATTGGGGATTTAATTTAACATGCATGATGAAAGCTAAGTTTGTTTGAAATGTCTGAAATGCAGTTACGTCATTGTGAATAAAAGCTCTGACGATCGGTTTTTGAAAGTTATGCATGAGCTGACTTCACAGAGACTTCCGACAAGACCCGAGCACGACGGAGCAAGTAGGGAAAATATGGAGACTGACCAAGCCAGTGCCGGTGGCCCGCCACACCTATACGCACTGCTTTCTAAGGAATTCGTACCAGACGTATGCAAGCAACGTGTCCAATCGTTGAAATTACCATTTGAGCCGAAACATACTTCCCCACAGGAACATTTAATGTTTATTACATCGTTGGTGCCATTTGCCAATGAAAACATGATTCGTACTATGGGATGTCTCCTTAAATTTTTGGATAAGTCGGCCATAGAATTGTTCCAAATAGAGGTGGTTGGAGGTCAAGTTCCGGTGGTTGATATTAAATTGTTTAAATTGTTAGTGATGAGTAGTCACTTTGAATTTCAAATTATTACTGTAAACTGTTATCCATCCGTTGTACATATTGCTGTGAATTGTTTTTATGCAGGGACGACATGGTGTTGGTGGATGAGACTGCCTGGAATAGTCTTCAAATTGTTAGCACTGAGCTACATCCATCATCCTTCAAACACGGAAGTTCTTCCGGAAGCAAAGAAGGTCTCAGTGTATATGGCTTGATTAACCATTGCACTACTATACAGGGTGCCAAAGCTTTACGCCTCATGCTCCTTAGACCTACGCGAAACGTGGAAGTTTTGGAACGACGTTATGACGTGATCAGTTTCTGTATGAACCCGAACCAATCGGAATTTGTTAATTCTGTTGTGGACTGTCTAAAGTCAATCAAAAGCATTCCAGTAAGTAATAATTAATTTTCAGTGGTTTGTGATCAACTTGTCCTTTCGTCGTTTGTTCATTTCGTTCGTTTACTTTACTTGGAAAACTTTACTTTACTTTCTACCACTTTGTCAGAAACTGCTCTACCGGATGTCTCTTTTGCATGCGACTGTAAACGAGTGGAGAGACCTGTATCAAACATTATATCATTGTTTACTACTAGGAGAAATTTGTACTTCACTAGATTCACCACCGCAGCTGATAAAAGATGTAAAAAGATAAGTTTTGAAACTTTCCACATTCAAGTCCTGTCATCAATAATCTTGTTCCATGATAGCTTTGTTGACTTCAGAAATTTTGTTTGGTATTGGGTACTAGCTAAATAATCAAAACCACTTATGGGTTCTGAGAAATTTGACCCAGGAAATACTACGAATTGTCGACTTTGAGGAATCTGTGACTACCGGGCGCATCGTAGCGAGGGAAGGGCTTGATCCCTTGTTGGACAAAAGTAATTAACTTGACCAAATATAGAATAGAATAGCTAGCATATAGTTTCATACTGATGTGATAATGATTAAATACTTAATAATACGGATGTTTCATATTTTCGTCCGTTTCAGAGAAGAGACAGTATTCACATTTACCTGAAATTATGTCTATTGTGGCTAGCGAAGAGATCGCCGATCTTCCTCTGTACGTTAATCAGTGCTGTGTTGTATACATGCCAGAGGTCGGCTATCTGCTGGCTGTTTCTTTGTGGAGAGAAAACCTCATGGATGAGGAGTTGCCCATAACTGGACTTGAATTTAGAGTAAGTAGTTCAATACATGTATACCTAGTACCTAGTCAATTGTGAATAGTAAGTAACAAGATAAAGTACAGATTTGGAATATATGAGAAACATTAATTATGAGTTGTCTACTCTACAGTTTAGAACACACGAGTTGGCGTACTACAAAAGTCCAAGAATGCGAGGTTTGCAATTTTACATTCTGTTTTGTTATATGTTTACTTCAGGTTAAACAATTTATTACGAAGCATTTCTCAGGGTGCGTGATTTCTTGTTAATCAGTAGAATTGGACGTGATAGTGGGAGACTGCTCCGTTGCCATCTTAGAAAGAGAGACAATGATAATGGTACTTCTAAGTGAAACGATACTTGAACAGTCTAATGCACTGTTGCAACTTGGAAATCTCGTGTCCGAACTTGATTGGTAATTTTTATATAAAATATGTTTATTGAAATAACGACTACAAATATGATTAGAGGTCTCGTTTATATGCTTGTAGATCAGGTGTCAGGTATCGAATTTGTATTATGTCGTATCATACCTCATACCTCTTTCTTTGTTTCCAGTTTGGTGGCAATGTCGAAAGTCTCTGCAGCGTCGAATTTTGTTCGCCCTGTAATAGTAACTACAGGAAAAAAACTGAAGATTATTGGTGGTAAACATCCAATTTCGGATTTGATGTGTGAGTTTGTACCAAACTCCACAACATTCGCAGACCAGGAAAAAGTAGTAATACTAACTGGACCAAATGCTAGTGGTAAAAGTGTCTATCTGAAGCAGGTAGCTCAATACATTACCTAATTGACCGTACTATAATATGTATTTATGTTTGGGGGTAAATAGGGAAGGTAATTTAGAAATTTCAAATTGTTGCAGGTTGGTGTTATTGTTGTAATGGCCTTAAGCGGGTGTTTTGTGCCTGCCGATTTTGCTCAGATTCCAGCTTATGATAGAATTTGTACTCGCATTCACGTCACAGAATCTGTATCAACGGGCTACTCTTCATTTATGGTGGATATGAATCAGGTAGGTGAAAATGTAATTCATTAGGTTTTTATTTATAATTAGTATCTCCTGCTTGATGCTTATTTTGCAGATGTCACTTGCTATTCGGTCTGGAGGTGGAAATTCGCTAGTCATTATTGATGAGTTCGGGAAGGGTACGTCTGACGTGGATGGTTTGTCTATGCTAGTCGCAAGCATTCAGGATTTTATCGATAGAAATGACGACTGTCCAACTATATTTCTGTCAACTCACTACTTTTCCTTGATTAATCTTCTGAAACCATCCCCTCTGGTCAAGTTTCAGGTTAATAACATCAATTTTCTCATTTATATTACGTACTCCAATAAAACGAGTAAACCATTCCCGAGAACTTTTGCAAATTCTGAATCAGCAAAACGAATAAAAATTAAGTATTGTATCTCAACTTGACCTTAATCGGGAGTGCATTCCTCGTAAGCCAAAAAAAAACAAGTTTTTATCCAATAATTGTGTTCGGATTGTGATTCTTTTCAGACTATGAAATTTTTGGCAGACAATAACAGCGGCTTAATTACATTCCTGCACCAGTTAGAAAACGGATATTGTGATTCCAGCTTTGCGCGATTTGTTGCAAAAGCTCAAGGCTTACCTCAGCATGTTATGGAGCGCGCACAGGAGGTAAACAACAGAGGAAGGAAAATATTTACGTGTAACCAATGTGCTAAGCAAACCCACACTTAGAGCACATTGGTACTTATAAACCGTTTTTTTCGTTTGCTCATGAATACGGATTGGTAATTGGTTTGATAGCTGGAGTTAGTTACAAGAGGAAGTGGACAAACTGAAATAACGAGAATCGTCTCACCGGTTCAGAACAAAAGAGAAGACTTAATGATAGCTTTGGCTGATGAATTTTTGTGTATGAATTTCGATGAAGTCAATCCTCGAATCTGCTTCCAGCGCATCAACACTATTACGAGGATGATCGCCACCATCGATGGATATGAAAGTCCTACTGTTACTGTTACTACTAGTGGCAGTGGCACTACTAATAATACCTAATATCTAATTTGCTTAACAGCCGCATGCGGTAAATAAAATGGTCTAGGCAATAATTTTTATGACATGTATTGGAAGTAATAAAAACGTGACGTGATTTCTGGTAGAATTTTGGATTGTATTTTCGTATGTATGTTAGTTCTGTTTTTTTAGCAAATAAATATATTGATGTTTATGTAAACGCTCAAAACACATGTAATTGGGATTAATGTGATACGCCAATTTATGTTTTTAGCTAATACTTACAATTGATAAGTGGCCACGTGAATATTTAGATAAAAACCATATTTTAACTACATCGACATCAACTTTATATTTTTACTTTTACCGTACAAACGTGATTTTCAATAAAACGGTTAACTTGAGATTTGATAATAATTCAAATATGTATCCGATCCAAAAAATAATTCGTTGCTCTCATATCATAAAAATGTCGTGCTGTGATGGGATGTAAGAAGCTTAACCCCAGTTTTAGAAATATACTTTGCGAAGTGGTTATGGTTGGCTGGCACAAGGTACCTATGCTTATTATTATACGTGGGTTCAAAACAATACGTTAGTATTAATTGTCGAAATATCAAAACAAACACGCAGTTAGTTGTAATATTCTCACAAACTCTTTTTTGACGCATATCCGGTACGATGGGTAACGCATCACGTTCGAGTGTAACTATATCTATCCGTAAAAAACTCGTAAACCCAACTAGCGACCTAGATTAGCAGTAATATTTGGTTGACCTGGAATGCTTCCATATTAACGCTAATATATAAAAGAGCCTT
The DNA here is from genome assembly GCA_036850665.1 of Dicranocentrus wangi. Lineage (NCBI taxonomy): Eukaryota > Metazoa > Arthropoda > Collembola > Entomobryomorpha > Entomobryidae > Dicranocentrus > Dicranocentrus wangi. The sequence continues at coordinate 19,229 of JAANSN010002114.1, read as the reverse complement.
TTCAGCCAACGAATCCTTCACAGTACAGGCGATCCAAAGATTCATCCAGATTTTTAAAAAATGCCCCTACAACTTAAAATGAAGACTCAACAATTACACGGATCCCGAAGAATGTTTCTGGTAAGTTTCTGGTATTTCCAAAGTTAGAAGTGTTAGCATGTTGTTACCGTATAGCATGACGTGTACATGTTGTTACCGTATTACGGGATTCTTTTTGCTTCTCTTATATTTCCAGGGGGTCATCCTTACAACCGCCGTGTTGGTGCTCCTGCTGGCCATCTTTGTAAACGGACAAAGCCCCTTCACCTGCGTCAAAAACGGGGTGTACAAAGTTACCACGGACGCCCAAAGGGCGCGATGCAGAAACTGCGACTTTTACTTTTGCGTCTACTATCCCACGCTGAATACTTGGTTTGTCCGCCCTCAAAACTGCTCCACGCCGTGGGGCGTCAATGCCTCCTACATCTATTCCTTCAACGACCGATCCAAGAAATGTGAACTCAATGTAACGGCCACACAACAGTCGGGGTAAATTATTGAGTGGAGTGGAGTGGGTCTATATGGGAATTAGTAATTATGTCATATCGGCGATGGGGATGGGGTAACGCGCGAATTCAAAGTTTGAATGTCACATGTACACGCGTGGAGAGAATTTGTGTGGACAAAAATGACAATATTATTATTTATAGGTTTAAAAAAGCGGTGATGATGATGATCGGATTAATTTAAGGAATTTTAAGCAATTGTAACTTATTGATTTGTAAAAACTCCAATTTAATTTTTAATTTTACGAGTCAGCCGCCGGTGACCATGTAGAAAAATAAATTGTCTCAAGTTGAATTCACATCTCACACAAATCAAATCACAACTAAAAAATCCAGTAAAATTTTGGTTTAACTTTTTAAGCACTAATATAATATAAATATATAAAATCATGGCAATCAACCATTTGAATCGGATGACTGTAAAAAATGTGGACGCCTTGAAGGATGGGAGTAAACCTGGAGCAGGAGGAAATGCAACGGGGAAGGGTGGTGGTAAGAGTAGCACGCCTAGCGCTCAGGGAATAACAAAGACAAAGTTATCAAAAGTGAAGCTGGTAACATCGACATCCAAGACGCAGTCTCAGGAAGTTGATGGTGAGGAGGATGAGCAGGACCAGCCGGACGATGCCTTGACTAATCCATCAGGGATGGCGATTCCGCAGCGAAAGAGTATGAAAGCTACAAAGATGTACTTCATTGTTGCAATTTCCGCATATTCCGTGAGTGAATAATCGCAAAAACGCAGCTAAAAATCTAATTTCCATTATTACAATCACAACCTTGTGAGATTAACGCTGTATCCTATTTCTCTTAGTTAATTAGCTTCTTATTCTTTATCATCGACCTGGGCATCTGGCTGTATATTTGCTTTACAAAAATGAACTACTTTATTCGCGAACCTGAGACAGCCCCATATTTTAATGTCGTCCCGGATGCTTACTGGATGATCTTAAAATTTCTCTTTGGAGCATTCGTCCACTTTGTCCTGGGAATATTTACGATTGCAGTTTTAGTTGGATTGCAATTTATGGAGGACTTTATTGTTAAGTATCAAGAAAGAATAATGGTAAGTAATCCATACTGATACTACTGATTGACTGCCCTTGATACTTTCTATATTTACTCATTTTTAAATTTGGACTGTCAAAAATATGTTAGTTAGTGCCTTAACGCTACCAAAAACCATGCATACATACACGATATGATCCAAATAAAAGTTGTTTGGAAGCACTATAAATATTAATAATTCATCTAATTATTCCAAAGTTTAATTTCCCTTTTCTTCCAACAGCTATGGGTCGTGGTTATGGCTTGTGTGGCCGAGTTTTTTATGTTCTCTGGGAGTATCGAGTACGTTGGCAGTAGTCCAGTTGTGACCAATGGGCATTACAATGATACAGTCTTGCCCCCTTATCTCCCCTCCGCTGAATGCAAATCTAATTGGACGAATAACAATATGAGACGGCATCCTGAAAACGACGCCAGCAAGCAAATTCGAATAAATTTGAGTTGGATGATTCGCGTTAGCTGCGTAAAAGCGAAAATCTACATGCCCAACAATGACGTGGGTTGTGTAAGTTATTTTTGCTAATACATACCTATATGCGAATGGTAGATATATTTTGAATTTAACAGCTTTCGGGGATACTTATTATGATTTAAACTCTTATTGTGATAGGAGGACTATGCGAAAAAACTGAAAAGATTAAGAGACAGTGACTGCTTTAAAGCGGATATCCTAAGCAGTATGCTGTACATCACGCTTTCCTTAAATTGCTTAGGTGTACTATTTTGCTTTGGACTATTCTTCTTGTATTCTCGAGCTGTTGTGAGAACTTCTCCTGGTCGGTTCTCATTTACAGAAGAATCCACCCTCAGCGACCTTGAAGCCCTAAAAGAGTTTGCCGAACGAGTCAAAAATTATGGAACTACAAAAACTGCATATAAAAACTCAGGAAAACCTCAAAACGATAGCTCAAAAGGACAGGCGAGGAAAAGCAACTTTGAAGTCTCAACCGATGAAACTGTAGCACGGCAGGGGGCCGGTTCTATAAGCTCAATGTAAATGGGATTAGAGACTCCAAAGCCTAAGGCTAAAGAACCATCGTGATTTTAGTATTTCGCCAGAATACAAACTAAAGCTTTTTGTATTAAATGTACTTATTTTATTCCGACAAAAACTATTAGTTCAACTTCACTGATCATTTTTTTTACAAGAAACGCCAATAATGCTTAATGGAGAGAAACCGTGACACATGATAACATGAAACATTATACTTACTCATGATCACGGAAGTACCATCCATAATAATCAAAATTACTGTATATACACTTTATATTAATGTTAATTATCCTTTTACACTTCGTTAACCGCATTCTGGTGCGCTTTATAGCAAAAAATATTTCTATAAGTTCACAAGTAGGTATATCTTAAAAGTTAGTAACTTCAAACGCTTGCGGTCGGAGACTTCTCGGAAACGGAAGTTGATTGGATACACTCGCATTTGTCTTACATTAGTGAAGCCACTGCCTAACCGCAGCAGTAAAATATAGATAAAAAGAATTGATTTCTTAAGGTCATAATACTTATTCTAACAGTAGTAGTGAATTACCAACTAATAATTCAATTCGCATTGTTGTGCAGAACGTCAGCTCCAGTAATTAAAGTAATCTAAATTTTTCCGCATTCCCCATACCCAAGAAGTTGAATTGTCAAATTCCACAAATTCAATCTTATTCATGTAGGTAGCTATGTACATAAAATATCATAAAGACATGTTTATGCTATTTGATATTCTCTGAAGTCAATTTGTTACATGATACTTTTGTACAATGTCATTTTGGTTGATCTGCACTGGTCGACACCGAAAACAATCCTTGTCGTCAAATGGTAAATAAAAGCCAAATATTGCAAAATGTATAACTATATACAGCATATAATCAAAAATACTAATATACGTGAACATGGTAAGAAAGCTAATAAAGGAATATTAAGCTTAATAGTACTTATTTTTTGTATAGGTTTAAAATTTAAATGTTTTTCAGTCGCACGCATTTTGTATTTAATTAACTGAAACGATGATTTGTAATCTATACCATCGTTGCACTTCATATGTTTATCAAGTCAAAGAAACCACACTCGTCATAAATGTGGTATTTGACAATTTGCCCTTGCCCCCTATAACTTGCATATCATTACACACAACTGCAATCAACTTATGGCAATTACAACTCTGTTATCATTATATTAATTGTAAATAATTAGGGTAGTGTGCATGAATAATTAAGTGCTTCGTTTTGCATACAGTAGAAAAGCATGTTACGTTAATCAAGTAGTCACAAAGACATTATTTGATCCGAAATGGATTTACACTCCCAGACAAACGAGATTTTTGAATTCGGAATGTCAAAACCTTGCCACTGACCGTCTTCTTCTCGAACGTTATGTCCAAATCCTCAACCTTGAGTACATTATTGACATTGCCCTTGGTCTTCTTCGTACTTGGTCCAACCTTTTTATCTGGGGAATCTTTTCTCACTCTCTTTTTAGCTTTTGTAGAATCATCTGGAGACTGAGATCTAGAAGAAATGACCCGCCCAGAAGATTTGCTTGGCGAACTGGAGGAGCCTTTAGCTGTGATTGTTGCAGTAGGTATTGTACAGGGACGTCCTGGTCGAGGAGTATTGCTTACGTTGCTGTCATTATTATCCTGCCTGGTTTTCAAGTGAACACTGATGACATGGCAGGAAACAGACTTATAAGGAACCATTGAATCACAATAGTGGCACATGACGGTTTTGTCTCTGCCGGCAGCTTGCTTATGACGCTTAGCAAAATGTCGGAATAAAATTTCCGTGCTGGAGTAAACCCGGAAGCAGAAATAACACCGGAGAGCCTTATGTTTCGACGTGACACAACACAAAGCATCTCCATGTTTTTCGTATTGTTTGTTGCAAGCTTGGCACCGCATTGCCTCTTTAGCCATCCACGCTTTGTCGTTATAGTTTGGAGGTTCCCAGTCCTTGTCTTCTTCGTCTGTTTCCAAGTCCTCTTCTTCGGACGGTTTTATAAATGTTGGTTTGACAAATTGTGGCCTAGATTCTGGAGATTTGATCGATTTTGTGGGCGAATTGTTTGCTGATCCATTAGAAATGTTAGAGTGGCTAGGGATGGCACTTCTGGTAGGAATAAATTTTGTTAGCTTGATAACAGGGTTTTTCTTCCCCTTCGACTTATCATTAGAAGTCTTGGTCCGCTTTTCATTGTCGTCATCACTTGATTCATTATTAGAATCCGCCTTAAAGTCAGGATCATCATTGTATTTCTTTAGACCCGCAGTTGGTCTTAATCTCCCCCCTGCTCGTCGCGCGGTTAATGCGGTTGGTATCATAATGTTAGTTGGAACTTCTGAAGTTTCACGCTTTCTTCCTTTGCTGGATCCTGCAGTAGGCTCGCCTTCGTTTTTCGATGAGTCTTCAGACTTTGAAATAGTATTCGTATTTTCAGATTTGTTCAAGATGCTGGTATCCGCTTTGAAAATATCTTGAGGAATACGATTAAACTCGTTAACCATCAAACTTCCCTTGAATCGCTCCACACCGTGCTCTACTTCTGAACTTGTTCTACTTGTAAAAGCGACCGCGCCTTTAATTCGGAAGAAAGTCAATGTCTCTTCCAGACTCCTGACTTCCTTCTCGTTTTTTAAATCTACGTATCCCTTGTAGACCAATGTCAGCATTCGTTCAATTTCCTTCACAGGAAAATCAGGCAGCAAAACTTCTCGGATAAATGGGTAGTTTTCTCCCTGTAACGCACAATTGCAATAAAATTTTTATTGCTTAGAATTCTAAGGAAGAATCTTTCATTTTAGTAGTTTCAATTTTTATACCTGAGAGACAATCGCATCCTGAAAAAAAGGGGAAGCCATTTGCAGAAGAAACGCATGGATTTTAATTGTACCTCCATCACAAATGAGCAGTGTATCCGCCAAATATCCACTGGTATCTGTTTGTTGACTGTAAAGTATGTCAATGAACAAGGTTTTCCCCAAATGGGATGGTCTCTCAAATTTTCGTGCTTCACCTATGAGAAGTGACAATAGAACCGAAGAACGGTTAAAGCTCCAGTTGATTTGCTCTTATTATTAGATGCATAATATGCTACATTGTGACTAGATATGTTCAATTACGGAATAAATACTTACTTAAAATTAGTCTAATATTTATATCGTAAAATGATTTAAATGAGTATTATATAAGTTACCCGGTTGGGGTATTTCTACAAAGGTGAAAGGTACAAGTAAAAAGTAACTTTGACTCACCACGTGTCCTCCTATTTTTCGGTGTAGGTGGCATATTCCCCCCGTTCGTTGCCCGTCACCCTTGTTTTCTTTCACTCAAACTATGCTGCTATTTCAATTTCCTCCGACTATACTTTAGGTATTTTAATTAAAAACTTGAGAACCAATTACACCAAAATTTCCTCGTTTTGAAGTGTCTTGCCCTGCAAAGTTGTACGTGGAGACGGAGTCTGACTGCCTGAGAAGATATTTACAATTTATGATAAGCATAAGTGGCAATTGGCAATGATCAGGTTGGTTGTATAATTATTATTATTATTATGTCGTCAGACAAGTCACCTACCTCTGACCTGTCACCTGGTTTGAAATAATGTGGCCTTTTGAGGAAACCGGTCCCGGTCTATTTAGGACTCCTTAAAACACACCAAGACAAAAGAAACATAATTAATTAAGTGCTATTAATTTAATTAGCTGAGAAGATACAGAAATTAAGCGCGGTTGGGTTGGGACAATACATACATAATACATGGTTTTCGTTATGTTATTATTATTATAATATTCGTTAGCTTCAACTTACTTGGTTCATACCAGCAGTCAGACTTAAAAATACTGAACTGACGATATTATTATGAAAGAGTTGGACTTTTGGGCAAACTATATTAAACTTTTAAACAAATAATAATAGTAATAAAATTACATGACTCACATAAAAGAATTGACGGATACTCTATCACATCACACTGATCATCACCGAGAGAGAATACTTAAAAATTGAGTTTTAAGGATAATGTTGAATGAGCGATGAGCGTGGTGTTGTGTGGAACTGTGGATCCTTCTTGTACTAATCGTAAAAAGATTCGTAAAAGTAACAACAAAAGTATGTATTTCTTAAACGGAAAGACTATTTTAGTTTAGTTTATTAGTTTACAGGCCTCCCTTGCTTCCCGAAAATCCCAAGCCAGTAGTCCCATTAGTCCCATCCCATTTCCCGTTGCCTTGTATATATACACAAATACACAAGAGAAGTAGAGAAGAGAGTAGATAAACAACACAACAACAGTTTTCACGTCTTCACGTTCTTCACTCGATCACTCGACCGACCGACCGACCGACAGTCACACACTTTTCTTCCTTTCTTGGCTTTACTTGCCGCTTCCACGTGTGACGTATGTCTATCTTACAAAACAAAATACAATACATACTTAATACTAGTATGAAAATAAACTGTGTCTATGAATTTCGGAAAGGTCCGGTTGCAAAAGGTGTATTGATTTTAAGAAGTGAGTACAGTACAGTGCAGTACTCTGAAACTAGAATCTGAAACTATAATAAAACTACAAAACGCACATTTTCAGAATCTGTCCGCTAATCAAGCGATAGGGATATATAAATTAATTATAAAAATGCCGCTGTTCTTCATAAGATATCGTCAGCAGGGAGCGTCAATAGTCAATATAGCATTTAGTCATTCAATGACAGGTATGTAGTTTAGATTTTGATTCTGATTGTGAATTTGTGGGTTTGCTATGAAGTTGGGGGTGTTGGCTGAGATTATGTGAGATTAATGTAGGTAGCTATTTGAAAAGAGGTATTGAAAAGATATGATTTTTAGTACCTACCTGGCTCAACTGGAGTGATGGCTTAACCATATAGGCTTGAAACGTTTAGCACATAATCTAATTTAATATTATAACATTTCAATTTCATTTCAAATGTTATTCAGCCCAATCGGCTCATACAAGCAATAGGATTATCGTTGAGTTAGCACCACGTTGATAGACGAACAGACGAACAAATATACTTACGAATACTCTCTAAATAGGTAGAACATCACAGCACGTTGCTGGCTGGTGGTGCATCAGCAATATCATCAGCATCAGGTGCATTGCACTGCTTGGTTTTGGTTTGGTATTCGTATAATTCGTGTTCCATTCCATAATACCATTCCAAAGACAAAGAAAGTTGAGGGTGCTGTGTGCCAAGGATCAAGTACATCAACCGCAAAAAGCGATACTCCACTTCTCTAGTAATAAGTATTTTCTTTAGGTTTGAGAAATCTTTGAGAAGTGTACAGAGAGTACTTACAGAAGAATAATATGCCAGAAAACTCTCATTCTAACCGCACCAGTCAGTAAGTACCGGCAGTACCAATTACTAGTAACAAGTAACACATCTCCAGACTGTGACTGTTGTCAAGTTGTCAATCATCCTCAGCACCACCGCTCCACTGCCTGCCCCACGACGACACGATACACATTGCTTGCACATCATGTCGTGTATTTCTATCTCTGCACTTTAGTCTTGTCGTTGATGGAATGGTCTTGTACTGTAAAAATTAATACTGTCTTAAACTCAAATCGCGAAGCTAACGTGAATGAATGACGACTTTATATACCTTGAATGAAAGCCTGCTTTGTTGTTGAATGAGAATATTGAGAATCCATCCGGACCCGGCGGACCGCATCAAAATCCAAAACTGCATACATGATATTTCTTACTTACATTTACGCATACGTATACCTGTTTCTAGGTACAGAGATTAATATAGGAGCTATTTACTATATATGTATATGTACTACGTAATGCGTCTGGTATTCATATATTTAGATGTTACAAACTTCGGCGAAATATATGCATTTAATTTGGAACATTGGAACCCATGTCCACCGAAAAAATATGGAGAATGAAAACTCTCACGTGCATTTTGTGGCAACCCTGCCTGGATAAGGCATTTTGTGAGAGAAAGTTCCGGTGAGCCTTTTGGATGCTTACTTTTACTTTTAATGGGGTACTTTGCACATCAAACCTCGCCGATTTCAGAATTACCCCAAAAGTAGCATATTAACAATTTGTAGTATAATAAAATTTTCCATGTTCAGGGGTGTCAACTTATCGAAGAAATTATTTGCTCCAAAGTGTATCCGCAGACAAGGGCACGAGCGGAAGAATTTTCTAAACCACTTGTTTCTCATCAACCGCACTTTCCTTTTCGTATCCCTTTGAACACTTTTCGACATCTCGTAGACGCCCGCAAGTCGCCCGAACACGAAAATTATGGCGAGAGCTGTAACACAAGCGCAATATCCATACAAAAGGTTTATCCCAATTTGAAGAGTTCCTCCTTGCCCAAGCACCTTTATTGTATTGTTAATGCACACCGTCTCGACAATCATTAGGGAAATCATGATGACAACTAGCATTAGTTTAGAGTACAACTCCCGGTACAGACAAACCATTACTTGGATTTCACGATAAGCCATGCACTGACTTTTCAGCTCTGAGTTATTCCGATAACTGCAAGCTGACCGGATTCTGAGAATGTCCCTGGAGAAATAAGCAATCTCAACTATGTCATATATATAAAAATACACAAATGGAGTAAGCAATATTATTTACTCAAAAATATTCCTACCTTCCATATTGCGCTATATAAGATCGGATAGAATTTCCCTTCAAATATATATGTACTGCAGCATTGAAGGAAAAGCTAGTCACGAGCAAATTCCATCCAATCGTCCACGACAGCGTAGAAACGGCCAGTTTAGTCGTGACCTCGTGGAAACTCCAAATGCGAGAGAGGGCATGGACCAAAAACACCTTCAGTACATTGAGGTGAGATCCAGTACCCGAGGTATACTGGAAAGCACGGATTTCGAAAAATGTCCAGATGATAAAAAGTTGGAGTTGTGAATCCAACACCCACGATCAACCACAGGAGACATTTTGTAAAAAGAATTCCGCTTGTGGATTCTTCGTGTTGTTTATCTGGAAGTATGTATGTATAACAATTAAAGCTGTTGAATATGAATATCATTTCAATTCGAATTAAGATTACGTACAGAAAAGCACGAATTAGGCTTACTTCTGAATCTCCTTTGTTCATAGCTAATCATAGAATTAAGAAATCCAGAAATGGTTTCCGGATGTTGAGCATTTACAAAGCAAACCGAGGACAGCATAACAAACGATGTGACAAACATGACCGTGTGCGTTACGACAAATGTTTTTGTGTATTTCCACGTATGCACTACTTGACACAATACAAACGCCTCGTATATCCATGCCAAACAGAGTCGCAACTTGAGCAATTTTATTTTCAGACCAGCTTTTACTTCAAGTCGGTTTTTTGACTTATTCCAGTAGTAAGGAATGCCACCGTAATAGTCCGAAATTCGGAGACAAGTAATAACCTCTTTTAATAACCCCGTTGAGACGAGCATTTTTAAGAAATTATTTTGAAACGAGTGTCTCCTGGAGAGTTTGGCTAAGGAGTATAGTGTAGCGAGCGAGGAGCGATTGGAAATTGGAAATGAAGTGAAGAAGAAGATTTGAGAAGGGCAGGGACAGAACAAGGTCTATGGAATATGTTACGATATTACGAAAGCCACATGTGTATCGGCATTAGTATGACGTATGTCATTATAAGTATTATGTCACCCAATTAAAAATGCATGTTTTAGGATTTAACAAGGATTGACTCAAATTGAATGTGTAGATAGTTCATTTAGGTATTGTAGCTATCATTTCTGTGACGTGACATGGATTATTCTGTCCTTCCTTACGACTCTCCATGAGCTTAATATTATGTCGCAGTAAGATATAACATTTGTATAGTCAATATAGGTACCTTTGTTCGTGTGGGTCATGATCATCAGCGATACGTCCTGAATTGTCTAATGGAAGATTTTTGAATTCTGCATTCAGTGATCGATACATATAAGTATGAATATTATTAGTTAAATAATTAATAATACCAATACCAACTACATACTATACTAGTTTTTTCCGATATTTATCGTTAGCCAATTTTCTATTTCTATTATGCTTATCCTTGCATGAAATGATACTCTGGCCACTTACAGGAAGAATTCTCGTTCATTTCACTGATTTCTGTTCCGGGAACCTGCGTATTGAGATAAGGTAGTATTATACATTGTTTATCCGTGACCCGCACCAAAGTCCAATTGCCTGTCAATGGCAAGCCCCCTTTCAATTGATCCGCAGTTTGTTTCTCTTGTGACTATGATACCTGTTAAAAATAGTATGCACAAATACAAGGTTATTCAGTTCAGTTCGATTCCTGCAGAAAATTAGGGTACAAAATTCAGTAAATTCGCTGACTCACTGTACGTTAGTATTTTAACAACAATGTCAACTTTTCCTGCTAATATATCTGATTTCATTGATTTACGCGACACATATAGATATGTCAGGTACACAAACAACAAGAGTAATTAGAGGCAGAACACAAGCAACAATGCTGTCAATTTGATTAGAAATGATTATGTTAAATAATACAACACTATAAGTCCCGATTAAAGTCAACAAATGGACAGGGTTGCAAGTTGCAACAAACAAAGTTATTTTTTGCGATAGGGTCTTCAAACGGGTGAAGCATTAGTAATTAATGTAGTAACTAACTCACTACATAGTATAAGCGATCTTGTGGTTGGACGGCCAGACAGTGGACAGGGCTACTTCTTAGGGATAGGGGATAGTGTTAACAAGTTAGCAAAATACCTTTCTGAATAGTGGTAAAACGAATTTGTTTGTTTGAATTGAAGCACCTGTTAGATGTAACCCGACATTAATTAGTTTAAATTGGACTGGAGGAACTAGTATTTACATTAAAGGGTACTTATATACTTATACCCAAGCCCTAAGCATTTGGAATATTTTCCGTAATCGCATGTTAATCAGTCCATACGGTCCACAGCTAGTCATCCTATAACTGCCACTCCTTAATTCACCTGAATCTATTATTCATAAAGATAAACTCTTGTAAAAGCCTATGAAAACCTGGCTCTTGTCTCGCCTCCGTAGGATTCAGATAATTATATTCGTAAATAGACACACACAAGCAAAATCGGTAGGACATCCACTGTAATTTTTGTATGTTAAATAGAGAAAATAGTATTAATTCGCCACATACAATGATAATAAGCCTGGCTGGTCACAGAGTAGTTGGCAATTCCAACCTCCTAAAATTCATTTCCACTCTCTCTGTCATTCGATTAACAAGTTCAATCAATCACAACATAGGTAGCATCTGCATTTCGTCAGTTTCGTCCATTTTATTACAACGGGTTTTATTACAAAATGCTACTCTCGACCGGCCTACTAACAGAACTTGTCTACTTCCTTCGCATTTCCGACTACTACGGTGGCGTGCCGTACATTTGGAATAAATTCAGAAATAGACTGGAAGTAAAATCTCCGATTAAAATAAATATATTCAAATTGAGGCTCTGTTTGGCATGGGTGTACGAAGTTGTCGTACTATTTCAAGTGGTTCAAACTTGGAAACAGTCAAAAATGTTTGTTTTAACACACAGCGTCATGTTCGTAACTTCTTATATTCTCCTTTCCACTTGCTGTTTTGTGAATGCCCGGCATCCGGAAACCATCTCGGGACTTTTCAATTCAATGATAAATTATGAGGAAAGGCGATTCAAAAGTAAAAATTACAACAAACATCAATTGTAAAAAAAATTAGCAGTGAAGAATTGCTTCATCAGAATATGCTGTTTATTTTATTTCCATTTCCATAGACCAATCCCTCGTGCCAGAAAGGGGCGTTCTTTTTACAAAATTCCTTCTGGGGTTGATTGTCGGTGTGGGGTTCACAACCCCAACTTTTTACCATTTGGACATCCTCCGTAATCCTTGCTTTCCGGTTTACCTCGGCTACTGGGCTTCTCCCCAATGCTCCAGGGGGAAGTTGGGTGATGCCCTCCCTCGCACTTGGAGTTTCCATGAGGTGACAACTAAACTTAGCATTTCAGTACTGTCCTGGACGATTGGGTGGAACTTACCTGTGACAAGCTTTTCATTTAATGCTGCGATGCAAATATTTTTGATGGGACACACCATCCGCTCCTATATCGGACAATATGGGAGGTATATATAGTAGATAATTTTATTGTTTTGCAATATAAAGTAATTTTATTGTCGCTTTAAATATTTTTGCAATTTAGGGCAATGGCAAATATAGGATCTGTGTGCTGGATGCGTATTTTGTCTGAACTCAGGAAGCAAAGCATGGCTTATCGTGAGCTTCAAGTGATGGTTATCATATATCGCGAATTATATTCTAAGCTAATGCTAGTTATTCTTGTCATTTGTGTCATTATTATTGAAACAGTCTGTAGCTACAATACAATACGCGTATTAGGTCAAGATGGAACTCTTCAAATTGGGATAAACCTATTATACGGGTATTGCGTGTGTGTCACGGCTCTCGCAGCCGTTTTCGTGTTTGGGCGACTTGCGGACGTGTACGAGGTTTCAAAAAGAGTACACAGCGATGTACAAAGGATATCTGGATTAATGGGAAATAGGTGGTTTCAAAGGTTTTTCAGGTCGTGTCCATGTCTTAGAATACATTTCGGAAATATCTAATTTTTTTGATAGGTTGACCCCATTGAATGTTGAAAACTTTGTCATTGTCCAGATTGTTAATTTGTTGCTTTTGAAATGACTTTAAACTGGTAACTGGTCATACTTTATACTTATTTGTGAGTGGTTATTACGATATATTCACAATCGGGCGAAATTAGCCCCCCCAACAGCAACATAACATTATTATCATGGTAAGAAATATGGGTAGAGAAAATACTATCTTGTAATAAAATGGAATATCTGCATAGCTGAGCTTAATTATAGGATCGCTTTCTTTGACAGCAGGTGATACTGGAATGTCAAAACGTTCCTAAAAAATTGCCATCAAATGAGTGTGTAATTACAATATGGTTATTGGTTAGGTTAGATATTATTGCGATTTTAGCCTTTTGACTTCTACCTGAACTCCATTTGTTTTCCCTAAGACTTGGATATTACGTTGATCATTATCGTTTACTTCACCACCGTGTTGTTGTAACAGGCTGCTCGGCGATACTTCCCTTGCATCCAACTAAAATAAATAAAATCGAGTTTTACCATTTAAAACCAAATAAAACCATTTTCAACCAAAACCAAACTAAATCACACATACAGTTGCTTCATCAATACTTTTGCGAACCCGGGTATCCGGAGATAAATTGTAATTTTTCCACTTTTTGGTATAGTCTGAATTGGCATTAATCAAAGCGTCCTCGTCTTGGACATACGGGACAATGCGGGGTACACCTTTGACTATTGAAGAAATTACTAGAGCACCCAGAAGCAGAAGAGTTTTCAAATGCATACCTACAATGTAGTGTCTTATTTTCAGACTTGTACATATACACATCAATAGTTTTAATTGAGGATATGTCGAAAGTAATACATGTTGCAAACAAGTATGCCTTTGTCTTTGACTTCTATATAAACAACTTTCATAGAATTGCAGAAAACAATAGCCTAATTTTCACGAAATTGCTCATATTTTTTTCATTTGTCTTTTACCGAACCGGCAAACCCCGATTTAACATCGCGTTGCGGGGTTCGCGTCAACCCAATCACCTGAAGTCCGACTCTAAATCTTTTGTCCTTTTATTAGAGTTTCTGTTATCGCTTGGAATGGAAATCCTTTTGCTGGAAACTTCCAACCTGCAACGAATGACGTGACTGATATGATACATTTTTCGATATTTCAAAGACACATTCTGACTGTACGGGCGGAAATTAGCACAAGCGAGTCAAGGGTGGCATGTAACGGAGGGAGGAGAGTAGAACGAGAAACAACTACTGGTTCATGAGGGTTTTGATGTCGTTTCCACCAGAAGATATGTGTATTTTGTGTACGGAGTCATTTTGTAGAAACGTTGAATGTGGAAACCGTTAAATTACGACTTTTAGTTTGCTTCTACCGAATTAATTGCGGTTAGCAAACCCTATCAAATCAGTAAATTTTGCAGGCAGCAATAATCATTGCTTTTTATTCTCGAACTGCCATTTTTGGTTTGTGTACTCACAATCACAAAGGGTTAAACTGTAAATATACTAATATGCACTAATTGTAGTGAATTCTTCAGATACAATAGTTGTAAAAAAATTATACAGTAATTGAAAACTTATGGTACAACATATATATCCAACTCAGGAAAACTCGGACTTCAATTTATAGACAATTTGAAAAGCTTTTCAACAAAGGACAATAATGTTCAATACACCGCAAAGTTTTCAAGGACTGAACTTTGACAAATGTAACCACTAACTAACTAATTACGCATTATTCGACAATAAACTCAACTAAGTAGATTCGCCCTGAACATTTATTTTCATATTATCATACCACTGTAACAGTTAATAATTTAGAAATCTAATCATACAAGCAAGCAAGCAAAATATCTATAGTTGTACGTCACGCGATTACAGCTTATAACTCGCACATTAACACACACACACTCGTCAAGAAAAACTCACATAACGAAAGAAATAATACCGAAACCAAAAAATATGTGAGTGACCACGCATTCAGCTTAGGGAGTAGTCATTTTACTGCAGGTCCAGGTCCCACGTTCCTGGTTTCACTTCACCTGGTAAAGGTTAAGACAACAAGCTATATAATCCCCCCTTTTTTCTAAAGGGTAAAATATTATAGCTTTGTATGTTGTAGTTGTAATTTTAAATATTTTTATTGTGTGATATTGAGATAACAAAAATGAAATAACAAGTGCAACTAGGTATCTCCGAATTCAGATAAGGATTTATTTACTCCTTGGGCAAGCACTCACGGTTGCAATGCCAGTGTTTTTAATAAAAAAGGATGAGGATTTACACTTCGCCCGCAAACTTAGCATTTCGACAGAATCCTACATTCAGACCTCGCAGTTTGAAAGTAATCGGGGAAAATTCGACAAGTCAAGCTTCCGACTATTCCGATTCTATTTTGTTCTTGGATATTACACGTTACAGGTTCCATTTAAACCCGTGTACAACAAAGAACAGTGTCGATGGACATTGGAAACATTCTTTCTGCAAAAGGTTACTATTAATAGCAATATGTTTGAATTGGAACGAATGTAATTTTATTCTGGTGATAATATTTAGGTAGCTTGTTGGGCACTTTGGTTCCTTGCTTTTCTGTCCAACGCAACCAATGTCTACCAACCTGAAAAATTTGCTTTACAGTGGGACTCAACATCTCCAAGAAAGCATTTCCAGGTAATATGGGTTATTTCTCTGGTTCGCCATAATGGGAGGCAACTTCTGGAAACTGAATACATCGTCAGGACGGGCGAGATTATGCACGCTTTTAAATAAGGGTGAAGCGTTTACGGGTCACAAGTCGCACATTTCCCCGGGAAAAGTGGAACAGCGACAAAAGGTCAATAGATTTGAGATCCCAAACCATACCATGTCATGTCACCCTTTCGTCAATATATTACACTTTCTTGTATTACACCATTTCCAGTTGTGGGTCATCCTTCATAGTTTACTGGCGCATTGCTATTGCTTCGGTGGAGTCATTTTGTTTACCATTTCGGATCACTTGACTCGTCGAACATTGGTGACCACAACGGAAGGCTTCCTTTTCCCTGTGTTTCAAGGGAAGAGAAGGTGGTTTCTGGATATGACCCCGAAATTCCCCATTTCACATTCTCAAACTGATATAGCAATAGGAGTTTGCGAAATTATACTCCGTTTTTCTTTGACTTTGAATCATTATATGATTTACTTGTTTTTCAATACCTCCCTTCCGCTTGCATTGTGGATGGCGACAAACCACTTTGAACATTTATATACTGTCATGTTCTCCGTAGGCCATTCTATTCTCCAGAAGAATTGTAACGCTAGAAAGATTGTGATGGGGGAATACGAAAAGTTAAAATCATTATGCAGCCTATTAAACCAGAATTGGGGTGTCTTGGAGCTAATTTGGGTCGTGGAAGCTGTCATGAGAAATGTTTTTCTTTTTCATGCTGTCTTAGACTATGGAGATTTACTATTAATTATTAGTTTCTTTTACGGGGTTATATGCTTTCTGATGGGAGTTACGATTGCGGCTGAGGTGCATAGGAAGGTAAGAACAGGAGTGCATGCAAGACGTGTGCCAAAAGTTTTTAAGTTGACTTTACTAATTGTAAGAAGTATTTTTTGTAACTGGTTGGTTTCTGAGTAGATGATCACGTTTTCCATGAAACTACTCAGTAAGGAGGTGCGACAACAATTTTCTGATAGCAAGATGGAGTGGGAAGCCACAGTGAAGGAATTGGAAGGAGGAAGCGTGAGCATCGGAATGGATGGATTGTATAGACTAAAATATGGATTTCTAGCACAAGTATGGTATATAGCACAAGTACGGAATTATTGTATGTATTCGCTGCTCTTTGAAGTTTGAACTATATCAGATTGTATTTTTTGCAGCTCCTCATCGTAACTATCACTTTGTTTGTAGTTAGCTTCGATAAATGAATAACGTTAACGTGTACTGTGACCTGTAACTGATTTATGATGATTTGCATTTTGAATTTATTCCACTTTGCTAGTTCGATATCCCTACATCCTTATATTAACTTTCTTCCTTGGTTTCTTCACAAGATCTTCAGTATACTTAAAACGCACTTCAGCATAGCCAATATTATTGGACTAAATCAGTCTCGGCCACGATGAATGGAGCATTTGGCTGGCATTTTAATAAGAGCACATACATTCCATACACATACCGCAAAGTTGAGGCAACCGGCGAAACAGCAGAGTACGTATACGGGGTATTGGCCAAAGTTCTATTTGTATATTCCATAAAATATTAAATCAAGTATAGATTGACGCGTGACAAAAATTGAAATTCATGATGAAAGGTGAGATTCACGATATTCCTGAAAGGCGTCGGTCGGTCACTTCCAATGAATACTATCAGTGACGAACTCGGTCCATAAAAGCAACTGAACCACTTACTCCTTACTTCTCTGGTCCCTGGAAATCAGCCTCCTCAAAACACTTTCCGTTCACTTTCCCTTTACACCAGCTTTCAATACAAAACTAGGCTCCACGTTTCTCCGAGTTTGATTACGAGAAACGTGCAGACGAGGTGACATAACGGGCATGATTGATGTCGGATTTAGGAGTACTATCAATACTTTCATTCAATCAACATAAAGGTTTCTACATAGGTATACATTGATAAACAAAACTTGCACAGAGTGAGTAGTTTACGATATACTCGATTGCTTCATATGCAACCGGATGTGGGGTCAATGAAGAGATGTCGGTTGTTTAAACTGGATGCTGTTTTTCTATTTAAAAACAACCCGAATTGCCAATAAGTACCGTGGAATGAAACTATATGAAACTAAACTTGGCTAACCATTCCAGTGGAATGGATTTCACACAGGGAAACTTGCTGTTGTATTTTATAACTTTTTGGTGCTGCAATGGAAAACTATCCAGGGATTTGTGTTTAAAGCTAAAATGCACTTTGGCAGGGTTGCGAATGCGAAATTAATGTAGAGTAGAGGGAGGGAATGATTAATACTTGTTAATGGTTGGTGTGTTATTCTGTGCCAAATATTTGTGTAATATACATTCACGCTGAGCTGCTGGATGAGTCAGCAGACATGATTTTTTCTTCAAATGCAATTTACCTACATGTCATTTCGGATGTAAACTGCATTGCCAAAGGATGCCTTGTATAACAAGACTGATCTTTCTTAGGATAAACGTGATATGAATTGTGGAAATGCTATATAATTTTTTGAGATTCAAAGAGCCTGGCGAATTTTCTAATTTCCATATGAATTGCGTATAACACGTATATTCCCCGAGTTAAAAATAAATAATGTGCAGCTGCCGGATGAACTAAATTCTCCTAATTGCAGGTAAGACGAAATTATGGATGGCAGCTAGTTGTAGTTAGTGTAGTGCAATGTATTTTGAAAATGATTCATCAGCAGGGTTTGTTTGGCTGGATATTTTTCGCCACAACTTCCTTCGACCAAATATTTTATGTGCCCGACATGACTCAACGTGCGATCATTTTGATTCTTGTACAAGATAACCCATGTGAAATATTTGAGAAAAAGACATTCAATTACAAGCATTTTCCGTCTCTCCCAAGTCTAACATAACAAATAGTGTGCAACAATGCTATATTATATCTACCTGAACTGAGACCGGTTTACATATAAATAGCCGGAGCTGGGAAATGTTGATATCATTGTAGCCGGTGTACCTGAACAATTCAGTGTGCAACAACCAGAGCCAAAAATTACAAGGGAACTGATATCAATCCGCCGTTGTTGACCAAAAGCTTCCTTCAAAATGATCAAGTTTATCTTAATCTGTGCCGTACTGTCTGCAGTCGTCCTCATTATGAAGACTACTGAGGCCCGACCTGGGGATGGCAAGCAAGTGACCTTAACTAAAGTTGACCCACCAAAGGACCCATCCAAGGGGGAGCACGCCACCAGTCATGACGGGGAGGAAGATGATGGCGAGCATGAGGACGATGACGAAGGTCACG